>JAGVSP010000286.1:0-113464 GCA_022494985.1 Micrasema minimum
CTTTTATTGATAAAAATGTAGCACCGGCTTTTTAAATATCGTTTTTATAATTTAAGTATTATGTTTAAGGACACCAAATGAATTCCACACGTACAAAATACGAAACGTGGTGCATTAAAAATCTCAAAAATACCGACCGATGTATTTACCTACCCCCGCTGTGCTTAGTAAGGCAGTAGATATTGGTATATTGCATGCTTTTTAAAGGGTAAAAAACCAATAACATATTTACATTTTTTTTTTTTTTTTTTTTTTTTTTTTTTATTTTTTTTTTTTTATTCATAATTATACAAGATATTTTAGCATACATAATATTTGTATTATTGTTCCCGCAAAGCCGGGGCTTGTCTGCGGGTTACATTACTTTTTTTTGTTTTGTTTTTTTTTTTTTTTTTTTTTTTTCTTTCTTATAGTATACAATGTTTTTTAAAGGTGGTTACACATTAATTGTTGAGAGATATTTGTTTAATGTACACTTCACTGATGGTATCACAATCTGTTTTTTAATACGTTTTTTATTATTTTTTTGAATTTGTTAAGATTTTTTTCTTCGCGATTTTCATAAGTTAATAAGTTAAATAATCTCGGGATAACACTCTCCATTGTTCTGTCTCCATAGTAATTTTTCTGTCTGGGTACACTGAGTTGTTGCGCCGAAACTTGCCGAGTAACAATTTGGTGTGTTACCCTTTGCTATATTAATAATTTTTCCTGTGTGCCAACATACGATAATAACTTACGATTGCGCTTTAAAAATAAACATATTTAGCGTGTCTTTTGACAGGCTGTACAGTTTTCTAAACAAGAAACTGTACAGTTTTCTGTCCCGTATAAAGTGCGCATTACTTTTATTCTAGACGCTTGTTGAAAATAATGAAGCACATTGTAATGTCGCGAAAAACGAAGCAACCTTTTTTATCAATTTCTGCCTCGGTCTCAAGTCTTAGTAAAATAATTTTATTAGAGCTTTTACAAAGCTCGTTGCTTAACTCTAACGAAGTACAATTTATTTCAAAAATGAGTAATTTTATGGACGGACAAGAAACAAACGATATTTATAAAACTTTCTGTTACATGACTTTAATTGAAATTTGTTTTTATGTTTGTATGAAAATAAAAACACCAAATAATGTGTGAACACAAAATTAAAATTAATGAATTGGACATTGTTTGGTACTAATGCCTTCCCTTATCCGCAACTGATGGTGCATAGAGCACTGTATTGGTACACCAAGTGCAATGTATCATGATATTTTTTACATTAAGGCAAGATTATCAATCTTACGCTTCAGTACCAATTCTAAGGTGTCACATATATTTTAAGTGCAAACCACATTACTTTCATATTTACCCGTCGAAAATCGACCCCGCGACTTCAATTATGGTACTCTAACGTGCTTACCATAGGGTGGACAACTTATGTAGGTGCTTATTGTGAACTTTTTTAAATGATATCTTGCGTTGTATGGAAAATCTTTGTTTTTTTATTAATACTTTTAACTCGATTTTTTTTCGGTAAACTCGAAAAACAGTTCTACAAAATGGTGCACAAGCTTACCAGAAAACACACGTTTTAACCTTAATATAACGCTGTCCAAAATCATTCGTTTTTACTGCGAATTATTGTTGGCAAATTATCAGCCGGTTCCGTTTTAATTCAACGTTGGAGGTGTAGCAATTAAACACATCATATTTTTTTTACTACATTTGGCCATCAATATTTAACAAATTCCATGTCACGTCGACTGATCCTAGGAAGATAGCAGTAAGCGAAATCAACATTCAGTCAGATTTTCATGAAAGCAAAATGTAACACTTCGTAAATAATATATACGAGTACATGTTTTCTTTCTCTCTCCAACTGAATAATATACACATATTTTCTTCAACTGAATTCAGTTGGAGAGAGACAGAAATATACAATTACTAATGAGTATTTTCGGAGGCAGTAAATGATTTAAAACCCCCAGGAATGATAGCAAGTTCAAATGAGTTAGTGCGCTCTTCCTCGTAGCAGTCGACATGTAAATAACAGATTACTACTTGAAATGATTTAACATCATGTGAATAGAAATAGCTGAATGTTTACGTTTATATTTTCTGATAAAATAAAATACCATTACTAGATACAAACATAGATAAAAGATTTTCCCTTACACGTAAGTACCTACATGCTACATGATTAAGGTGATCGCGGAGGAAGTATTTGTCTCTGGTTCTATGGGACCAGGAGTGGAGGAGTAGGAGTAGGTATACAGTATACATACGAGTATATTGCCGAGGTATAAATTCAAATTGACAGAATCCTGGTGTAAGTAGCGCTGGTTGGATCGTTGGCCATTATCCGCGACATGCTCTCCTGATAATACCTCATTCCGTTATGTTGCTAGCCCATAGCAAGATCTAACTCTTTCTTTACCTTAACGCTGAGATTTCTGCTATCCTGGGAAATAACCTATTTCAGTTTGACAGAAAAATCTTTGGTTACTAGAGTGGTATTGCTTAAAAATTATTTCTTTCCATTAAAAGGTGTGCCAACGCTATTAAAAAATTGTTTTGTAATCGGTGCTAACTAGATGTGGCCGAAAAATAGGGTTTTTATTTTTTTAGGGAGAAGAATTACAATAAAATTGAAATTGGCAATATCATTCCCTTGAATTTCATAAATTATGCTTTTAAATTATCACTTATACCTAATTTTTGTTCTTTATCAAACACCTTAGTTATTCTGAAAAATGAAAATAAGGCAACAAAAAGGGTTTCCCGTTATTATTAACTCTCTACACACTTCATATTTTTTCATTTTATTCATACACGTGAGATATGATACACTTAAACGATTACGGTATATACCTGAATATAGTTAGTAGTATATTATGTGATAATTTTTCCGACGCTTTGTGGCTGTCAAAAAATCCGGAATATCATTTTGAAAAACACAAAATAATGCTGGCCTCCAGTGGAGCCTTAAATAATTGGGTGTAATCTGAGTTGAGCCGAAAATTTCTAAACTTTATTTCAATGCAAATAAGTTTTTCCGCAATTGACTACATAAAAAAAAATTGACCTACCGCACTTGTATCAATGCATTATGTGTCATTAGTGCATGATCAAGTACAACAAATACTTCAAAGTGGTAATGTTAAAAGTCGGAATAATCGACGTGCGTGCATAAGAAGACGTATGAATGTAGAGGAAGCAAAATAAGTGTGCCAGGATAGAGTGGTGTGGCGTTCTGTCCTCTCTGCCTGATGATGGCGCGATGGTTAGTTAGTTAGTAAGTTTTAGATGCGAATAAAGATGAGTTCTAGCAATAGTAGTAGAAAAGATGATCAACTTTACTAAGCGTTTTTAAAAACACACATATAAATAATTTGTCAAATTATCCATGTTTTTTTATTATTTTTTTTTTTTTTTTGTTCCTTTAAAAAATCTTTTAAAACATATATGTATTATATTCCCAGGAGTTATAAAAACTCATTTTGGGACCGGTATTATTCACATTTTTAATTACATATTGCACAATCAGAAAGACGAGAAAAACGCATCTATTTACGTAAAAAATTGGAAAGATAGGAAATTAAATTAAATTATTTGCACGTATTCTTAAAAAACGATTTAAATAATATGTACCAAATTATTTTACAACAGGGTGTGTATGCGTGTACTTCATACTTATGTTTGTATGTTTGTACTACACATGTTTATATTTTCAGTTTTTTGCTGACGACAGAAATATGAAAGCTTCAGGTCCCACTATGGCACTATTTGTGTGCTGTTTGAAACAAAGGGATGCGTTGCTGAACATATTTCACTTCCATTCCAATAGGGTTTTTTATCATTTTCAAAACAACGCGGTATCGTTTAAATCGCCATTATTATTATATCGTTATCGCAATTTTATCACCATTATTTTTTTATTAAGTGAATCGTATTGTATAGAATTTTGTTGATTTTTATTGTGATCTAAATAAAAGGAGAGTTTTAAAATTAAATACGCATGTAATATTATATAGTTTTCTATTATACTGTACTTGACAATAGTTTATATACCTATTCATAAATGTACCTTTGTTTTTTAACATAAAATCATTATTTTCCAAATTCTTTCCCTTGCTCTAGTGCCATTGGTCTTTTTTAGTTGCATAAATTCACGTAGCGCGCCGCAATTCAGACTTCCGATGCGCTAAGAACTAATAAAACAGAATAAATAGTAACAAAAATAACAAAGAAATTGAATCTTCTATGACACTAACTTATGTATCGACTTAGCACTGATTTAACAAAACGTTTAATATTTTTCATGCAGAAAAGATTCTAGCCCCGGTACGGAAAGTGTTGATATAGAAATAGGTATATCTTATCTTGAACAATTGCAATTGGGTCTGAACGGAGGACAAGAGACATATTCGAGTAATGGTCTTATTATTTGAGAACGTTTGAAGTGGAGAATATGGAAAGATAACCTTATTTTATAGCTACTATCTTTAATATTATGCCACCGCTATCTGAAAATTTCCTCAGTGTTCAATTGCCCTCTTGCACTTAAATTTATCAATTCACAATTGTGAATCATGTGTCTAAGAATTATTAGCATGCTATTGGTTACAAAATAAACTTTTCTATTTTTGTTTATTTAGAACGAGAATACTATTTAAAATCATTACGAGTGTTACAAATAACTGATAATATCGTGTTCGTAAAATCGAATTCAACAGTGACATAAATCAGTAGCCGCTCTGATTTTATGAATAAAATGATAATTCAAACTTAAATATGTACATTAAAAAACTGAGAAAATACGCATATCTTAAAAAAAAAACAGCTAATCGATTTCCGGTCTCAATGATTTGCAGTTTAGAAAACCGCTTAAAAATTTAGCAGCCTCTTTTGAAAAACTAGAAAACTGCATGGGGTTTATTTAGAGTTAGGACCATAAAGAATTCTTTAGATTTAATGTAACCTTACATGGTCGATAAAAACAAAATAAAATTTTTGAGAAATTAATGAATTACCGAAATTAATTCATTGTATAATCCACCATTTTTATTTCAGGCATTTCCTTTTATGAGCAGAGTAAGTAGAGATACGAAATCATCTTAATATTATATTAACTCAGGAGACTCTCATTTTCCTTAACCCTCATCGCTTATGTAATTTACTTAGCTATGGACCTTGGGGTAACTTTGGGGAGGAGGGTCTGTTAGCATATAATTAACAGACATCCGGTGGAAGGGTAAATGTTGTAATTTATAAAACTCAATTTCGCCCCAGTTCTCACTTCATCTCCTGGGGCTAGACCAGATCGGAATAAAACTGGTGGCTAACTCTTAACACTATACTCAGAGTAGGTACATATCTACTTGAATACTTATAGAATATCATCTTGTCTATGCGAAAGTAAACGATATGTAACAAAACTTGATGTACAAGCGAGAAACTAGTGAATCTACATAATTATATATTTGGTGTCGATTTTGTTGAATAATTTTTTTTTATTTGACCCATAGTTTTTGAGAAAATTGAGTACGAAGTTGTAGTACCTAGGGGAATGTTGTAGTACCTACATAAAGTGGGCCACTTAACCCAGCCAATGACAGGTCATAAGCCCTGTAAACGCTCGAATATCCACATTCCTGAATTTGAGAAAAATTCTACCTCATCTCTGTAGGGATATAAAATAAAAAGAGTACGAAATTTTTTGCAAATTATTATCAAATATCACGTATTTAGTCAAATTAATACTACCCATAAATATAAAAAAAAATAAAAAACAGCATTTAAATATGAATTTGTGCAATTTTACTTTATCTGCGGTACTAATGAAAACTTTTATGAGAAGAAAAAAAATTTTCAAGCCCCGATTCAAAACTCACGTTACATATTCGACACCAAATATGGTGTAGATTCACGAGTTTTCGGTTTTTACTACGAGTTTTGTTACTCCATGTATAAGCAGATTATATTTATAAAGGTATGTAGTTAAATGGTCGAATATTAAAAAAAAACTATAAATTTACCATGAAAAACATAAAACTGAAATACATTTTAACGATTCATAAAAGTATTTAATATTATTTGGCTGCAAAGTTTTCTAGGTGACATTAATTAAATTTCTCTTAAAATTATGAAAAATCGTTTAAAGATGCATAAAATGAGAAACGTGTTTTAATTGTTAAATTGAAATTATTTACAAAAATGGATTTTGCGTAGGTACCTTTTTTATGATAATCATATATTTATTATATGGATGATTCTTAATGAAATTTACTCAAAATTGTTTTTTTTAATCTCCGCATCAACAAAAATATTGCATGCCTAACCCAAAGGACTATTGCATCAATATTATGATTGGAAATACTCGTAGATATGTGAAAATTCATACGGATTTTTTTTTTAAATAACACAAAGTGAATTGTTCAAGGATGGAAAAATAAAGTCTCCAAAAGATCCACGTCCACTATTGTGGAATAAAATAATAAGGAAAATAAGCATTCTCATCTCGTACAAAATACATTTATCGTTTATGAGAAGACGAAGAGAGAAATTGCAACGGAATGAAGAAACTTATTGAATAATTCAATAACCTTCTAGGTAAACAAAAATGATTTCTTTTTCAAAAGTAAAATAAACAAAATAAAACAGCGCTCTCAAAACTGCTTACTCGTAATGCCCGACACTTTTCATATATTTTCTGTGTTCATTTATTTATAAACAATTGAATTATTTTATACCCTTAGTGTAGTGGCTTGGAGCTTGGGCTCAAAATAAAAAGATTTCTAGATTGATTCCCGATGAAATCACCAAAACCTTCGGTGATTTTTCTCAAACCTGGATATTTTGCGATGCGGTCACCCTTGTTAATGGGGCTCCTAGCCTGTCGAGGTGGTTTCAACCACAATGTTAACCTTAAGTTAACAATGCAGTCATAACGTAAAAGAGAAGGCGAGAGAGTCGGCCGATCGACGCGCGACGATTGGGTTTCCTAGAGGAATCTATTTATATCCACATAGGCAAATGTGGCGAATAAAGAAGAAGAACCTTACGTTATCAATATTTCTTGTGTATATTTTTCGCAGAAAACATAAAGTACACTCACCTACTAAAAAAACTGTGTATTACGAATCAATTTTATTTTTTTATCACCAGTTTCAGTTTCAATGCTGACATAATATGTCGGTGTTTATCTGTAATGAAATGATGTTAAAATAATAATCTTACATAGAATAAGATGAGATATAAAAACACATGAAGTAAATAAAACAGAACCATTGTAAGTATGGTTGCCAACTATTTATATGCGTTTATTTAATTAATTGAAAAATCGTAATTTTTATATAAAAGACAACACTAACTTGTATAGAAACATTGAATTACTTCTTATTTTAACATTTTTCTGTAAGTCAACTAAGTTATTTTCAAATGTAAGTATACTGACATACAAACTTTACAATTTGACACAAAAGTGTCAGAGTTTAACAATGAGCACCTAAATACATTACAACTTTTACGATTCAATGAACTGAAAAAAAAACCTGCTTTGAAAATATCGTACTTTTTCATAAAAATTGCTTATTTTCGTTCATATCCGAGTAATTTTGCATATTGCTTTAATATACGGGACATAAAAAATATGTTTCATGGAGTGTAGTAAGTCATTCGTATTAAAATTTCGTAATTATAAATTTCGTAATCCCCGGAGAAAAAATTTTGTCCTTGCTTTTTAGATGTTTAATTATTTTTTTTCTGATTCTTTGAAAACGAAAACATTTTAAACATCTGAAACTGGATACGGTACTAGAAAAAATATTACTAAAAAAATACTACTATCTACTACTCTCCCTTATCCGAGCCCAATGGTACATAAGGAACTGCATTGGTACACCAAGTACAGTGAATCATGATCATTAGTTAAAATAAGGCAAAACGATCAGTTTTACGCTTCAGTCCAAACTATAATAAACGAAATATTTTTATGTAAAAATCACATCGAAATAAATCTTTCAAACTGCCTTCCTTGGGAATCGAACCCGCGACCTCATGCATGGTAGCCGAACGCGCTACCGCTACACCACGAGGCAAACTCCAAGTATACAATACAAAAAAGAAAAGCCGTTTACCTCCAAGTGAATAATTTTTACCACTCCTAAAATAAACTATATGAATAAAGAAATAAACTTTTCTTACTGAAAGAAACTCTGATGGGTTTTCTCCTACAATATTCAATACAACGCAACGGGAAAAGTGTATTTCACGAAGGCCAAAAATCAAAGTTAAACATTTTTTAAACAAAAAACAACTAGTGTTCTGGAAACGTGAAAAGAAAATAAATAAAACTGTAGTTGCCTAACACAATCAAACAAGTTGTAGTTTGCTAAATTTGTTTCATAAAGCCTATGAACACTTTTACAAAGTTAGTTTTCATGTTCAAAGGCTGTCAAAAACAGAAAATTTCGTGTAAAATAAAAACAGGTTTAAAGGGTTGGAGCTGTTTTTCCACTCTTTATCAGCCTGGGAATTACTAGCTCAAGAAACGCTTAATAAACATGTTAACCTTAAGTTATACACAAGTTTTTTAATCGAATAGATAGGAATGCTTAACGTATTCGTAAATCAAACTTTGTGTAAGCTTTTGGTAGGTTACCAAAACGTAAGAAAAATAAATCTATTCTCCTCTATGGCTGCGAGTCATGGCCGCCATTCACTCTCCTTAGAACAGCTGTTGACAGTTTAACTGACAGTTGGCTGGAGAAATCGTTTGCATAGATTTTTGACAGTTTTGTTATTGGCTGGAGAAATGTTAGCCGTGCCATGCCGTTAGCTGCCCGTTTTATGACGTCACGCCTGCAAAAATGACGCATTTAGTACATAGTAGTATTTGGCGCGGTATTTGAAATGTGCTACTTTAAAAAATCGTATCTTCATCAATAACTTATAAAAATATATTAAATATATTTTTTTGCTTAGTTAAATAGTACGTTTATAGAAAAAAAATACTTTAGAAAACAGTGGATTCCCTCATTGGTGTGTCTTAGGAGAATATTAGGTGTGCGGTGGATTGACTTTGTAAGGAATAATGCATTCGCCCAGCAACCGCATTCATAGACTTGGAAATGATTATGCTGATGTGTGCGATGTATTGGGTGTTGGTTCTGTATTGTCTTATAAGTTAAATCTAATTTTTTAAAAAAAATAATATATTAAATGAAATTCTAATTTGTTAAAAAGACACCACAACAAAATCCTGTAATTATTTTTATATCAATAATTAAGTAGTGTAATTGGTTATTGGTATTTCAAATACATTCTACCAATTACGCGTCATGTACACGTCACAAAAGCGATACATATCAATGTAGATATGCTTGTAATCTGGGACCTGACATACTAAAAACGTTTTTTTTAATTTTTATATTTAGTCAATAGCGTAGAAAAATCACAAATTACACCAAGTTAGTGGAATAAGTGTGGTAAAAATCAGTCGCCATTAAATAGGTGCAAACTTTGCTAATTAACGCCAAAACTAATGACTTATTTGGCTGAGGTTTGAATGCGCTTTCATTACTTTTGAGTTTCCCAAGCGAGTCGTACATTACTTCGCAGTGGTACATAATGATCGTAGAGAAACCTTCGAAAGTCTAAGAACATACACCTACCCTTAATTATTATTCAAATGGAGTTTCAGTTTACCCAAACCTCCCCTACTTATGTTCGTGTCTAGTTGAATATAATATGTCTGTCAAGAAAGTTATTTGAGAAAGTTTAAATAAAATAAATGTATAGATAATTTATACCTTCAAGTTTTGCAAGTCTGCCTCCTTGAAAACCTAGAATTCATTTTTTTTTTTAACCTAATAATGATGTAAAAACTAAGGTGTGTTGGTGTTATTACGAACGTAGGGAAATAAAAAACCAGCTCAATTATTTGTTATTTAGTGAAGTATCTAAAATGCTAGGTATAAATTAAAGTTTCAAGAGTTGTACGCAATTGTGACGTTCATTTTACTTTTCAGTCCGATTTAACGCACCTTATTCTATATTGATTTCATAATTGTAACCTGGGCATGTTTTCTTAGTAAGTTATTATGTAAGTCATACTAGATGGGTGTTGGGTGGGTGTTGAATTTGATAAATAAATGTGATTAGTAATATCTTTTATGATTTCACACTATATTCATTCATTTAGAACTTCATGTAAAATTACATAGCAAGTGTATAAGGGCGGGTTTATGCTGCTTTAAGCAATGTCTTCCAACCAACCCTTTTAAACTTTGCTTTAAAATGCTTTTTAAAGTTTTTTTATATCACTGAAGGCGAACTTTCATGATATTTTAAAAAAATCAATCAATTCCCATACATTGCATTTATAGCGGTCACATTTATTTGCAAAACAAATTTAAACAAAATAAAGTTTAAAAAATTAAAAAAATTAAGATTTTGGTGTATTGAGAAAATTTTCTAATATAACTTCAATTGACTTCGTCATTGGTAATCTCATATTAAAATGCTTTTTTTAAACAATTTGGAAACAAAATATATTAGGTACCGTTCGGTTTCTTGAAAGTAACACGGGGATGTTTCAGCTTCAGCCTATATGTAGTATATGTAGGTATTCTGGATAAGTTGGTCTATTGAGGCTACCAAGCTCGCCGTATAGAAATTCACGTTTTTCAAAGAGATAAGTTTGAAGCTGTTCTTCCTCTAGCGCACTCTTTCACAACCCTATTCGGCAAGTGTAATCCTGTTAAACTAGGGTTACCAAAAACCAATTAGTATTATAATTAATTTCGAGTGTAATACACAAAGCCGAATTTATAAAGTTTTTGACATTAGTAATATCTTTTGTGAGTACCTATGTAATCACAGGCTTTAAACACGAGAAGTTTCGCAAAATTTCAAACCTAATGTAATAGCAAATCTTTATAGGTATACATATATATGTATTGAATATAGGTAGTTTGGTCTTCTTTTCCTAATTACTTGTAGGTCTTGTATCTACTTGTTCACTATATAATCTACTATACATTAATATATACAACGACGCGGCGCGGTGACTTGTACTAAAGAGCAATGGGTTTAATGCGCGACGCGGCGGCGGGCGGCGCGGTAACTTGTACTAAAGAGCAGTGGGTTTATTGCGCGACGCGGCGGGCGGCGCGGTGACTTGTACTAAAGAGCAATGGGTTTATTGCGCGACGCGGCGGCCGGCGGCGGCGGCGCGGTAACTTGTACTAAAGAGCAGTGGGTTTATTGCGCGACGACGCGGCGGCCGGCGGCGCGGTGACTTGTACTAAAGAGCAATGGGTTTATTGCGCGACGCGGCGGCCGACATTGAACTCCCTTGTAAATTTTGTAACAACGGCGACTGATAGTAATTGTAGTGGAAAATATTTTTTTTTAAAACATGACATCTGTCCAATACATTTGTATGGAAAACAATTTTTTTTCACTGGTCTTGTGAAAAGTTGTACCTGGGTTATTTAGGCTAGTTCTGCATTCAGGTGATATTTAATATCAATATGTACGATAGAAATTAATAACACCCTCATAGTAATTATATTATTTGTAAGGGACAGCTTTATTTGAAATTATAAGACAGATTAACTGCAGTAGATATAAATTTACTTATTATTGATTATCCATTAGTAGTGAAAAACACATACCAAAGAAACCCAATCAATAATCGAACATCTAATTGCAAAACAATAGTACCTACCTAATCGATGGCGGTATAAACAGATTTCCCTTACAGTAATCTCCACTAAATAGTACTAAAACTTATCTTAATGATTACGGTCACAATTAATTACTTAGGTACATTAATGCCTGCTTAACTTGTCTTTTCTTTAACTGTGTTTGCTTGCTTATCTCGACAATTAATTCACATCAAAAGGCTTACACGTAATGATTTGTATTAGGTAGTTTTAAATTATTTTGTTTATATTTGTAAGCAGGTTTAGTATGCATAGTTTTTTAATCTTATTATTAAATATTTACAAAGAGATTTGCAATTTTTTTATAAAGGGGTAATGTTTTTATGGTCGATTTTAAATGAAACATGCAGAATGTAGCCCTTTTTTACAAGAAGTAATGCTTTAATTCCAGGTCATGTAAAAGTTACTCAATAGATACCTTCATACAATAACATTCTTTTATTTTTTTATTATCTAAGATAAAAAATATCTTAAAAGTATTATTACGACTTTTTATTTAATTTACTCTCATGAAACTGACTGAAAAATGTATGAGCTTACGTGATCTTGAGGATAAAATACGGAGAGGATGCGGAAAATTCTCGACAGTCAATATAATTTGCTGTTTATAGAAAACGGTCATTACTTTTGATTGAGTAACGTAAATATTTATATTCAAATTGCCTCGAGTGAAGTACATAATACATCAGTAGCAAATTAGCCGCGATGGACCTTTGCATCAGTGTTATTCGTAATTGATGTACCTACATTAAAAGCGTGGAAATGGAGCGTCAAAATTGATGAGACCTTTGGTGACCCCATCAAGGGTTGGCGGTTGTGTAAATCAAAGATTAGAAGGCGCCCAAGCGAGAAATGGCACGAGTTAGTTACACGGAGCTGCCAGGGAAACAGGCAACACACATAAGAGGTGACTCGTAATATTACTGATCTCAATTACGCAACCACTTTACTGCTTAGAGATAAGGAAAGTACCTACCTTTTAAATTAGTTTATTTTCATAGCCCTATTTAAGTCTATTAAATATATATGTTTACAAGAAATTATTTACACAGACAAAATAACAGTACTATGTTCTGAATCGGCATTCATTCTGTGGAATAAAATAATTAAATTTGTGAATGAAATACAGCCATTTAAATTGGTATTTTATAAAGGTACACTAGTTTTGAACAAATCAGTACTATGGGAGAGAAATTTTTGATCTTTTAAAAGCTTTTCGTGCATTAAAAAAATCTCAGGTAAAATCTTATCTAACTTTTTTTTTTAATACCAACAATATGAAACAGCAGAGACATGAATACAAGATAATCGTTGTATCTCTTTTTAATTGTCGTTTAATAATAATTGTGGTTTAAGAACTTTTTTTGATATGTTGCCTTTGTAATAAAACTTACGCATTTATTTATTTATTTATTAATTATACACGCCTATACAGGCTTTTAATAAAACGAGAATACAAAACATATTTGCAAATACATAAAAATGAAAAATATATATAATACATAATATGCCTTAAATACACAACAATACAATGCGAGAGTTTATTACAAAATGACTTGACTGATCCAATGCTGGAGTTGAAGAGATCAACACCCTCGCACACCAAGTTGCCATTCCTTTGAATCCTATCTTTGGCGTAATTATAAGCGTAATTTCTATTTTCAGTGTTTGGATTAAACAAATGGCAACTTCTTGTGGTGCGACCCAGTATGCGAAATATATTTTATATTTTATGTTATATTTAAATGCTTATTATATTTTTTTGAGCGGAATTAAAGGTTAAATAGTTGTTAAGGCTGAACTATCTTACCAGTACTACTACTACTTCTCTCCCTTATCCGCACCCAATGATGCATAGGGCACTGCGTTGGTACCCCCAAATGCAGTGAATCTTGATCTTTTGTTACCTGAATGCAAGATTATCAGTCTTACGCTTCAGGGCAACCCCAAGTTATCACATATGAAATATTTTTGTATGAAAATCATATTAAAATAATTATTCTATATTGACCTCCACTGGGAATCGAACCCGTGACTCATGCACGGCAGCTCAACGCGCTTTCGCTACACCACGAAGAATTATTTTAAGGAGGTATCATAAATATAATCAAACTATTATTTAGGTATAATATTCCCCATATATGATTGCAAGGATCCCAGCCTCTCCATAACAGATTTAAGGTTCAAATTACGATCCATAATTTCCAATAAATCCGCTATCTAATTTCGAGTTTAAGTACTAACCATTACTACTCAAACCTAACCTACAAATCGTAAGCTTTTGGCCGGAAACCTTAGATATTGTATAAATTTCCTACTTATTGTTAAGTACTTACAGTAAAATCTTACAGCTTTGCGTTAAGCAGATGATTTTGTGATTTACGGGGTTATTATGCCGTGTTTTATAATAATGTTTGTTTTCATTTAATGAAAAATTATTTTATGGAAGAAATTATTCTTGGATTGGGATATGGGAAGGAAGTTTTCCACTATAACATTAATAGTAATAGTAAAATATCTTTCCTAATTTTGTCGATAAATGCTTATCTCAGCTTTAATAATTCTTAATTAGTGCACCTATCATACATAGCTTTACCAAACATTCGCCTGAGAGATCGCATTTCAACAGCATTCAATCAACGTTTATCCCCCTTTTTCCAACTCCATACATCGCTTTCATACACAAGGGTTGGTACCAGAACTTTTAGTACCAGAAGCTTTAAGCACATCTAATCTTATCCCATTTTTTTTCTTTTTCTACATTTAGGCATTTTTTGTCATCAAGCTTTCGCAGTAACTAAACATAGTATTTTGTAGTTTTATATATAATTTTCTAGCTATTCTGTATCTAATGAAGGTACTACTATAAAATAAAGCAAATCAGTTTGTCTGAAAAGTGTTAATAGATAGCCTACTAAGCCACTACTTATCAGGTTTTGTTCTCCGTTTTACGGTGCTAATATTAATTTACAACATAATAACGTATTAGCACTAAGCAGATAATGCTTAGCCTAAATTGTTTTAAATGCAAATTGGCTACGGAACAGGGACTAAATGAAGCAATTAGCTTTTTTACGCTAAATCTGATAGCAGCGAGCAAAAAGCTCTTTTTGTACTTCCAATGCAAATCTGGGTAAAATTATCATTGTTTGTATCGAGTACATCATTTCGAAATGAAAAATTAAAATAACTAGCAAAGAAAAAATCTCTTATTGGGTTACATATTTTTTAGCTTTTTGCTTTATAAACGTGCAAAACTTTTCAAGTTTTCATATTTTTTCTACTAGGTTTTGACTTCTAGCATTTTCTTGTAAACATTATATTATTAAATGGTTAAAAATTTATTACAACTTAAATTTTAACACTATGATTTAGCACTATTTACTTCTTATAATTTTTCTGTGAATGTGATTTTATTTTTAAAAATAGTAAAAAAATATTCCTTATTATTTATAATATTTGGATTAGGTAGGTACTAATCTGACATTCCAGAGGTATTATTTTAATTATTTATTAGTTGATTAAGCAAATTCCAAAACGTATGCTTGGTTTTTATTTAAGTAGATTCGCAATATATCAACCTGTTCAAAACGTTGAAAGGAAATGAATAACATCGTAAAGTCACATAAGTTACATTACCGCGATTCGAGTCTGTTTACCTATTTCGCGTAGATAGACGTCTCATTGGTATGTAGCGTTCTTTACTCACAATAAAAACATCGTAAAGAATTTCTTTTGTTGCGTTAGATACGCCATTAATGCACTCACGTTTTTTCTACCCTCCGTTTTGTTAACTTGTGTATAGAATCGTGTATTTGAAAGAGGGTTTTCTAATATTTTTATTTATTCGGTTTGAACATTCTTTGCTTCAAAATGATAGTGTAAATTTCCGTCAAGAATTATTAACGTCAAGCCCAATATATTTAACATAGTTCATTATTACACTTAAAACAGAAAACATATTGCACTTACTTGTTATTTAAACATTGAGTTCCCTATAACAAGGCTATATCTAATTAATGTTGTTTATAAGATAATATTTTAGAGACCATTAGGTTGGTTAGTTTTTTGTCTTTATTTCTACTATTTTAAGTATAAATACATCAGCTGCAATATGAATATTAATAAAAAACATTATTAATAGTCGAATAAAAAGATTTTTAAATAATTTTTCATGGTATTGATTTTAAAACATTTCGAAATTTAATCAAACTAACTAACTAACTAACCATCACGCAATTTCTCCAAAGGGGTTGTCAGAGAGGATAAAACGCTACACCACTCTGTCCTGGCACACTTCCTTTGCTTCCTCCACATTCTTACATCTTCTCATGCGCGCACGTCGATCATTCCGACTTTTCACATGACCACTATCAAGTATTTGATCAACACCTAGTTATATTATGATATTAGAGGGTTAATACGTGAACCGTCAATTTTACGCAAAAGCTTAAGATTACTTAATTCGAATGGATAATTTACGAAAAATGTAAACCCTCCTTTGTACGCATACTTCTCATTTTAGCTAAGCGATTTTTCTATTCCAAGAAGGAATTTATTTCTTTTTGTATCGTCACTTTGCGTACTAAACAAGTTATGTACTCGTATATATCGTGCTACTAACCGTGTAAGTAAGTCGGTATACAAAAAGCTCGAAAGAAACGTAGAATTTTGAGAGGGAGTTTTTTTGCACAATGCAATGTGTGTGTAGGTATGTAACGCTTTTCACACACTACATCGTAACAAGAAACTCTGTAATTCTATACCACAATGGGTAATATGTAGTGTATACCTCTTAGAAAAAATTGTAAGGGAAAAAAGAGCATTGGTGATGTTTTTCGAGTAGGGAAATATGTATAGCATAATATTCTTAACACAGTTATGTTTTTGGACTGAATAAAATCAGGTATATATTATTTTAACGTAATTATTTATTATAGTTGTACATAAGCAGGACTATAAGTGCGAAAAAATTTGAGAATAGGTATCTTGTTTACTGAAATAATCTCATAAATAAATTATGCCGTCCCACTTTGAAAAGTCTTTAACACTAAATTACAATTTGACATCTCAACAGAGACGGGAGTTTGAAAGGAAATATGGTTATCTAAGCGTTAAAAGGGCTTATTACCTGTCATTGGCTGGGCTAAGTGGCCCCTTGATGTATTACAACATTCCCCATTTCGCCTTGTATTTAATATCCATATCTGGCAATTATCAGAACTTGTATACACCGTGTCCCACGATGAGACCGCGAAACTCCGGAGGGTGATTGTTCATGGTATTCTGAGAAAAAAATCCTTAAAAAATTTTTTGATCCGGGCATTTCCAATAATTAATTTTAAAAAAGTATTCATAAAAAGCGACGAGTGTAATACTGGCTTCTGTTTGAAGTGCTAGCGGCGGCGGGGTAGCGGTGGGCGTGAAGAGTGGGGGTCCGCTCTGGTACGCCTTGTACGGACATTCAAAATTCGAATTTCATATCTGAATCTTAGTTTAAGTTTCAAAAACATGTGATTTCTTCGCGCTTATTGGTGCAGGTCACGTGGTGTGAGCCAGTTCAAAAATTGACGGTATTATGCGCGTGAATTTTTATTCATATTTTAATAATTTTTTTAAGAAATTAGAATTGAGTTTTTTGAAAAACTTTTTTAACATTTTTTTCTCAGAATATCATGAATAATCACCCTTTGGAGTTTCGCGGTCTCATCGTGGGACACGGTGTATAAACAGTGAAATGGTGCGACGCTTCACATGTGAAACGTCTCTGTCGTTCATTGAGAAAAAGCATTTTAGCAGAAACCTTTATGATTGTAAGTTAGATTCTTACCGAATTATATCATCTACTAGGAAACGCCTAAAGATGACTCTTTAAATTTGTTATTTAAAATCCGTAATAATGTTTGTATCACATCCATTTTGTAAAGCAATACATTTTGCAATATTACCACAATAAATTTAACTGATTATTTTTTGTGGGGAAAAATCCCCAAAATTTAATTTGGATTATTATCGGTGTCCCAGAATCCTTGTATTATTAAGATCACGTAGTAGAAATTAATTCCGCGTCACGGAGGTGCTGAAGCAGAAATAATGACGTTAGTGTTACCCGTGAAGGATGTATGCAAATTACACAAAGTCTCCGCGGAACATTCCTACAGATGTCACCCCTGTCGGGTGATGCTACCCCCAGGTACACAGAACACAGGTAACACGTTAATCGTACCGATTCTCAATCAAACTCAATGTATTATTACTTGAGAAACTCTCTTAAGGAATAAGATTACTTGAAATAACCGCAATATTTGACTTTAGTTAAATATAGAAAGAATTTAGTTAAAATTAAAATTATAAATAGTGCTTAAATGATACATTATATGCGAATTTAACAAATCTCCTCGAAACAGTCTCACAGATGATGTCATCTCTTTTACGAGGTGATACACAAAAATCAAAACAGACAGCAAAACTGTTACTCGTACCGATTCTTAATCAATCTCAATGTTTTATTACTTGATAAACCCTCTGAAAACTAAGAAATTAGGTTTAATTTATATTTTTTATTGACATTACTTGGTGGAATTCCTTAATTAAATTATTAATGTATAACTAATTAAAGTTAAATAAAAAATACTTGGTACACTTCCACTTTAATTTATTTTGACCAGTTAGCGTTTTCACCCTGTAACGGGCATCTTCAGACTGGATTTCCTGCCCGTTACAGGGTGAAAGCGCTAACTGGTCAAAATAAATAAAAGTGGAAGTGTACCAAGTATTTTTTATTTACCTTTAATTAGATATATATTAATAATTTAAATTAGGAATCATATTTCTGATTTATTTTTAAATTTATTTATTCGGTTTGAGGGGCCATTTATTTGATGGCGTAATCATGTCAAGTCGCATATTCCGGATTGGAATCCCAAGGTTCGATTCCCACTCCATCATTGTTTTGTAAGTGTTATTTCACACTATTTGGAAACAGTCTCGGAATACTGGGTATTTTATAATGACTCTAATGTTTCCTTTAATAAAATAATTTGAACTATTGACCATTTTAGTAATAGTTTCATTGCCCACTTAGGTTTTCATGATTGTATTTATTTGAAAAAATGGAACTGCAATATTTTCTTCTTTACTTCATTCCTTCTAATTCTCACCTAGTGATGCGTAGGATACTCAGTTAAGATTCAAGTGCAGTGTATCTTGATCAACTTTTACATGAAGGCAAGGTAATCAGTCTCACATCAATGAAATATAATTTATGAAATTTCAATCCTTAATAGGGTTGTTCCCGATAGCATGAATATCCTTGAAAACGTTATAAATATTTAAAGTATATTTTTACAATTCCAACGATATATAACACAATGATCAAAAATGTTGTTTTCATTTATAAATTTATGTTTTAAAAACACGAAATTACGAGTGACTTTTAACGCCCGTTATTGGCTAATGACGTCATACCCGTCCATTATAAAAGGCAGGAAATTCATTACGAAGTGAGCGCTCATATTGATGTGACGTCACACCGCATGCGCTCCAAATGCACGATTTTGCGAGCGATTTAAAAAAGCGCTATTTCAAACCGCGCTAGAAAATTCATATGACATCGTAAACATTAAAAAAAAAATCCCTTGATATTGTTATTTTTCAATCATTTTTTTTAAATAAAAAATCGGGAAGAACCCAATTTACCTTGGAAAAAAAAACTCACAAATTAATTAATACTTATAAATTTACAATCTTCTATAAATCGTACAAGTAGTCCTACGAATCATATATATTTCAGGAATAAATCTGAACAATAGAGCCTTCTAGAAACAGAAAGATAATAATTCCGAGGTTTTCCGAACAATGACGTCACTAATCAAAATAGTTTTCGGAATATAAAATGGCTGATCATGACGGGTCGGAGGCGGTTTGCTCAGGTAAAAGTTGGTCCATTGTGCTGCAGGTGGCTTTGTTTGGTGACTAGTTCCTGCTCCATCTCGGAATTAGCATCTGAAGGCACGTGCCTTGTCTACCTACAGCGGCTGTTCCATCAAAGATGAGACGTCGTGCACCTCGAAGCGATACCATCAGCGAAATAAACCATGTTTTTGAACAGGGCCTTTTAAAAAAAAAATGTAAATCATCAAAGTTGTAGTAATTGTTGCCTGTTACATTGTAATAAGACCCAGAAAACGTAAGAATGATGTAAAAGTACCTACATTTATACGGGGGTACCTACTAGATTGGCGTGGAACATACTAGAAATTTTGATGAACCATATCCAGAATATTCTAAGCGAATTCTCCCCTGCTCTAAAAAAGCCGTCTGCTGTCACCCTGGGCCGTCAAGTCACTTCAATACCGTTGCAAAGTATTACCCAGTACCTACTTGTCTATATAAATACGTGTATATATGAATACCCTACGGGTAATAAAAAATATTTTTATATGATTAAAAATAAATCAATTGTGTTTCAAATAAAATTCAAAAACATTCAATGCCTTATATTTTTTACCTTAAATCTTCATCACCGCTAGTGATAAAATTTAACTTTTAGGTATCAATTTTGTCCTTTGTCACAATAATCTTTGTTTTTGGTTTATTCAAAAGTAAATAGATAGTTATGACAGTTTGGTAATTTCAATTAACGAAACAAGATATTTCCTATAGTCCAAGCTATCACGTATGAAATATTTCATTGGCTTGGCCATTGGCTTTTCCTTTTTTTCTCCACTCGTCCTTATACTTCACCCGCCGCCACTGTAATCTTAAGACGTTCTTTAAGTTTCGACTTTACGACATGTGAAAATTATAAAAAAATATTTTATCGTCGAAATGTATATTACGTCAGCCTTATATTCAGGTGACGTTCTCGGACAATGCCCATCGCCGGAGCGTTGATTACGCCCATGCGGATCTGGGCCCTAGGAGACTGTTGACAGGCTGGGATCAGGAGTTTTGCATATACATGAGGGCTTTACGACCCCAACTATACGCCCCTGTTATTCTAATTCATTATATGGACGCGAGGTGTCGTGTTTTGATGTTCATTTGATCCACTAACACCATTGAAACCAAGAAATGTAAATTAATATCAATATTATTACATGCGTATCGTATTAGTAATATGAGAGATATCGTGGACTGGTACTGAAGCGTATGACTGATCATCTTACCTTCATGTAATAAAAATCAAGACTGCACTTGGTGTACCGATGCAGTGCCTTATGCACCCTTGGGTACGGATAAGGATAAGTAGTGTCGTATTAGAGATTCATAGGGTTCTTTGATTCATCATTAGTATCCTCAAGCTCCGCTGGACATACGCTACGGAGGTTCCCGGTTCGATTATCTGAGAGATTACAAAAATCAAGTGACGTTTCTTGAGCTTCGGTGTTTGAGATGTTGTTTCCCTGTCTTATAGGGTCCTATGTTTTTTAGCGTTAGTTAATAAATAAAAAAAAACATTTCAGCGGTTTTATTTATTTATTTATTTATTTATTTACAAAACCAACACAGTCGTTACAAGTGTAATAATATCAGATCTAAAACATTTGCTTGCATGACCAATAACGGGTTTTGAATAATAACAATTAAGTATATACACATATACATAGTGCCTAAGTAATAAAAAGGGATGGGAAAAGAGGGATGAGGAAGAATAGGAGGATAATAAAGAAAAAAAATATTGGGGATTTTCAAGATGTTTGAACATAACCCATAAAAAATTTTAAAAAAAGAAACATAATATATAAATTTTGAAAGTAATTTCTGTGGAATCAGAATACAAATAAATAAATCTAAATTACTCCTGCTCCAGCGCCAACATTACTTTATTTTTAAACCTTTGTTTAGAAATATTAAATAAATCTATACTAACGAATTCCTTATTATATGACGTGCATAATCGATAAATCGTTTCATTTTTACCCAGATTCGATCTTTGTGGTGGTAAAGAAAAGAGATGAATTAATCTGCTATTAGGTCTAGGTATTCTAAAGTTTATCAAGGATAATAGTTCAGAACAATCCAACTCATTATTCAAGATTTTATATAAAAACATTTGATCATGTAGACTGCGACGATCTTTTAGTGATGAAATACCATAGTGTTTAGCAGACGTGGACTTGACTTGGGTGGATGCACGGGAGCTGGCAGCCGATCGCTTGGCCTGGAGGCAGTTTGTGGATTCCGAATGCTCCACATAGGGAGCGGATATGGTATGATGATGAAACCAATTATGTTTTTTTTCTATATTCCTTAAATCTCTACTTAATTTCAATTTCGAAATACATAATATTGTGTTCATTGTTCATGGTATTATATTAGTTTGAAAAGAAACGCACACAAAACCACTTTCTCAATTATTCGCATTAGGTACTTTATAAAAAAGGAGGACTTAAAATTATCGTTTGTATTATTTTTAGCTAACATTAATTTTACCACGCTTTTTTTGGTAGTCAGTTGACGTAGTTTAGTAAGTCATCTAATTTTTTAAAAATCAATCTTTATTGTAAGAAATTATTCGAGATTTTCAACAGAAAAAAACCTTGTTTGTTCATGGACATATAAGGAGAACGTAACAATGCATCTATAAAAGGCGCTTACCACTCAAACAATAAGCCACAAACCACATAAATATCTTAAATTCCATATTTCTTAATAGAATCAAAACAATCAAATTCCATTTGAAAAAAACATTTTGCCTGTGGCATTGTGAAAAAAAAACTGAAATAAAAAAACAATAAGGAACATTGAACAAAAGTCCAATTATCTGTTCTGGGTTACAATTTGCCTGAATGAAAATATTATTTATCAAAAGCTCACAATCTGGTCGATCAATTTGAAAACATCAATTGTTTCTGACAGGTTTATTAAATGGTTTGATTTTACGGGATCACTAAAATCCCCTTTATTATTTTATATTTCGTAAAAAGTGTTTCAGTATCCGAGGAAAAAAAACGCCTCATAACCGTAAACATGGATTTCCATGGTTTTTTCTTCTCTCCCATTGAATTCTGATTATGCCGCTGTTGTTGTTAATAAATAATAGCTGTTTTGGCAAATGGGGTGTGAAATGCGAAAACAACCGAGATTCGCTGGGCTGCCGTAATCTAGGTTTTTTAAATATTGATGATGTCATCGTTAGATTTTATTTGGGTTAAATCGAACATTTAAAAGATGAATTTATTTTATAAATTATAAGTACTAGGTATCATATACTATTATAAACAAGTCTGGTAGTAACTGCTGTTTCAAAAAAAAAAAATGTAGTAATTTCTTCATTTAAACATTTTCATTGTTCATTTTCACTCACTATAGCATACACACATACACACCCTATCTCACCCACACCCTCACACACCCCTCATACACTAATACACAATTTACTAACACCAGCTAACAATTAAACTTCTTTATAATTATTTTTAATCAGCATACTTGTGGATGTCTATTATTGGTTCTATTATCTTACCGTTTTGTTTATATATTTATAATTTGTATTACTTTAGATATCGTGAATAAATAAAATAAAAGTCCCAGAACAGTTTATAAGGTTTATATTATCCCGAAAATGTTTCATAATTTTTGTGAAAGGTGGGGGATATATTATGACTTCTTTTGGAGAGAAAAACCTTCTTATCTTTAAAAATATAGTTCCGGGAAGTGCTGTGAAATGGTTACCCCACCAAAACAGTAAATAATGATGTTACTTTTAACGTAGTAAAACAATTTAGGCTAAAATATAAAAAAAAAATCAAAAATATTTTTCACGTACCTATTATAAAACAAGTAACAAGCATTACCTGTAAGCGCTAACACCGTGTTTCTTATTTCAGACATTTAGTGTGTATTTTATTACACGCCTGGATATTTTATGTTTACGTAGGTAGTATTAATTTGAAAGAACGGGAAACACGTTTTTGGCGTAAAAACCATTTTCAGTTACGTGGAATTTGATAAACCTGACGTGAACCTAATAAGATCACGCCAATGCGATGTATGCTACGAAGTAAGGGATTTCAGAATATATTATCAATATTCTAATTTTTTATTACACGCTTTGAAAGAATCATAATTTAAAATAAATCATCGTTAGTAAAAATGAAGATATTGATCACACGGCCACAGATTTAAAAAAACCTTCTGAAGTTAGCAATTCTAATAAAATATACCTAATTTACTAGTTTCAATTATACTTGTGAGCAATTTGTGTTTGATTAACTCCCAAATAAAATTACTTTGCATCATTTATAATCACACCTCTTGAATGTCTAATCAAATTATTATTATGGATAAATTATATAGCGCCGTTTTCGTATAAATATACCTCAAGGGTGCCAATATACCTTGTGAGGAGAAGTTAATTATAAAAATGGGATGATTTATTAAGCGCCGTTTTCGCGAGAAATCACCTCGAGAGCACTGTACACAATTGGCGATCTATTAGTGCCCCAAAAACGATTTCTGGAACTATTCTGAAACATTGTGATTGTTTCCTGTCCATCCACTGAATTTGAGTAATGTGCCTATGTGAGAGGTTACAAAAAAAATAGTTAACTAGTATTTTAATTATTTTCGACAAGCATTATCGACAAAATTAAGAAAGGGCTTTTACGATGGTTTGGTCACGTGGAGCGAATGAGTGATGAAAGAACGGCTAAAAGAAGTTTAAATGCAAGTGTGCCTGGATGTAGAAGCCGAGGAAGGCCGAGAAAGACATTGCATAACCAAGTACGACAAGTACTTGAAAGTGGACATGTGAAAAGTCGGAATAACCGGCGTATGTGCATGAGAAGATGTATGAATGTAGAGGAAGCAAAGGAAGTCTATCGGGACAGAGTGGTATGGCGTTTTATCCTCTCTGCCTACCCCTACGGGGAAATGGCTTTATGGTTAGTTAGTTAGTTAGTTAGTTAATTATTTTCTTAAGAAATGATTAATTTCCTATGCCGTTCGTAAAATATGATTGTACAGGAGGCATTGAATGTAATTATTACAGTTGTATTGTGCTATGTCGTACATCCCCCGGCTATTTTCAGTGCCTGTTTATGGCCACTGGTCCGGCGGTAGTGTTTGCGGTCGTTACGCTGTTTGTTTCAGCCGACCGCGCCTGAATTTTGTATTTGAACGGTAAATTCTCGCAGTTGCTCGCGAGCTTTTTGATACCTGAAAATGCGGCGAATTGGTGGCGCAGTGTACCACTGTGTGGGAGTAACATTTGCTAACCAATATGTTCGCCTAAATCGAAATTAACAAACATTTTCGTTTTGAGATTATGCACATAACCTGAGCCCACATTAATGACTTAACTTCTAATTTCCAGAATGTAAAATATACTTTTTTTTTTTCAAAAAACTATTTACATATTTTTTACCCATATGCAAGTGTTTTGTTGTGACAATTACACTTACTAGAGTGTAAATTTTGTTGACTTTATTTTTATAACTTCCTTTCTTCTTTTTTCTTATCCGCACCCTGTAGTGCATAAGGCACTGCACTTAAAAATATATTTATTTATTTAGTTCTATACAGGGTGTAACAAAACTCGATTTACAAGCGGGAAACCAGTGAATCTACATAATATTTGGAGTCGATTTTGAAGATTTTTTAAATTTTATTTGCCCCTTAGTTTTAGAGGAAATTGAGTTGATACGAGGTTTGTTTTTGCAAATTGTTATCAAATATCATATATTTAGTCAAATTAATGCTATTCTTAAAGAAAATAAATATATAAAACGCATTTTTATAAGAATTTTAGCAATTTGACTTAATCTGCTATATTTTTGAAAAGTTTTGTAAGAAGAAAAAAAAAATTTTTTCAAGGTCAGATCAAAAAGTCATTTAACAAAATCGTCTCCAAGTACGATGTAGATTCATCAGTTTTCGGGTTGTCCTTCGAGTTTTGTTACACCCTGTATAAATTAAGATAAACAAATTATTTATTAAGTTCTATATAAATTAACATTACATTGGCAGCAAGGGCTAGATTTTTTTCATAGTTATTTTGAACCTCTCAATAAGCCAATTTGCCCAATAACAGAGGGGAGCAATTTCACAAACAATCAGGCTTAAAAAAACAACTTAAAATTTAAAAGTTTACGCTATTAACTATTTAATTCATTTTAATAACTATCAAATAGTATTAAAAAATGTTAATGGTATTCAATAATGATATGGTATTTTTTGTCCGTCTCATGGTGAAGTGGATAGTGTATCGGGCTACCAAGCATGAGGTAGAGGGTTCGATTTCCGACGGGATCTATATTAAATATTTATTTAAATGTTATTTTTCACAATGATTAAGATTCGGTTTTACTGCACTTGGTGTACCAATGCAGTGCCCTATGTGCAGCAGTATAAGGAATAGTAGCAGCAGTAGTTGGTATTTTTTCGATACGGAATTTATCTTTTTAATCCGTCCCGATGCGCGAGACACAGCGAGGCAATGGAAATATCACGAAATCAATCCTGTTACTAAAGGGAATTGATAAAAACTATAGAACAAAAATGTCGGGTCACTCGTATCATCAAATAGCCCACCGTGTTTATATATAGATATACTGGATAAATTATAATATATTCTGGCTATTCGCCATTGCTTTTAGCGTTATTACGCGAAAAGCAACTATTTTCAAAGCTCTGTACAGCGAATTGAAAGTGCAATGTTTGAGTCGGCTTTAAAACATGACCGTATGATTTTGTACGTGTATTTTAGTGGATTAAAAATGGTTTAAATTTTCTATAAATTTTACTAATCCACATTTTTGTGCTATATACAATATACACTGTCATGATAATTCGTTTGTTTGAAAATACCTTTTCTCGGATAAATTGGGCAACTTTTTCATATTTATTTTTTATTTTATTTTTTTTATTACATTTCACACATTTAAAAATCACAATAATGGGATGGCGACTCAATCAGTGGAGACCCATGCCAATTATCCGGCCCCGACTCACTAGATAGTCCATGTCGAGTCAGGGCATTGTAGCATTAAAAATTAAAAAAAAAAATTAAAAGCAATATCAAAAAAAATAATACGCAAAAGCGCGTATGTTTAGATTTTTGGCAAACTATTCATATTATTCAAGAAACTGAATTAAACTGTTATACAAATCTTTTGAAATACAAACTAGCATAGTCTTTTATTATGTGTTTTTTGTTATAGACATCTGCTACAAGTATGATAATAATTGCATAAATATAAAATATTTATTTCTACTGTACGGATTTTGATTAATTAATAATAATATAGTATGTCCAATAAATAAATGTATTTTTATTTTACTGTACAAAAGTACTCACAATTTTCTAAATCTTTTTTTTTTTACTTTCAGCGCTGGTGTTGGTGTAAATAATGTCATATGAGTTCATTTTCTTTCCGGTAAAATTTCGATAAGTGTCGTACCTAACTATATCACAGCTTTAGTGAACTTTATTAATTACGTAAATTTATTATTAAATCGCACTACTTACGGGACTGGAAACTGTACAGTTTTTTGTGCAGTTAACTGTCCCGTATAAAGCGAAAACTGTATGGAATATTGAATGGTCGGTGTCAATGGACGTTTGACTGATATGACAGTTAATGTAACGTGTATGTAAATATTTATATAATGAATGCTTTTAAAAACATAAAAAACAAATAACAAATTTACATTATTAGCTATTTCAACATGTTCTTGTGTGCGTATATGACAATAATTTTCGATCGCACTTAAAAAATATGCATATTTAAGCGTGTCTTTTAACAGACAGACTGTCTGTTTACTGAATAACAAACTGTACAGTTTTCTGTCACGTGTAAAAGTGCGCATAAGTCACAGTGAAGTAAGGGAGGACAAATTAATTAATATTATTTATTTGGTTCATTACTTGGCTTAGCTGGGCTCCTGCTGCCATCTGGCGGAAAATAATTGAATCACAAATGCAAGTTTTTGAATTAGTACGAATAAGTAAGATGTGTTTTCTGTTAGTACTAAGAAAACCAACAAATTAAAATTTAATTTGGTTGGAAATGAATTAAATTGACAGGAATCATTTTAATTAAATACTGATTTAAGGGTACCGGATCAGATTCGTGTAAAAAAACAAATTATTTATTTGTCTTAAGGTAGTAAAAAAGTGTTATATTCTCTCTGCCTACCCTAACAGTGAAATACTATTACAATTACTTTCTCTTATCCTCACCACACTGCATAGGGCACTGCATTGATACAGTGAATGCAGTGAATCTTGATTATTAGTATCAGAGACATAATATTAGGTTGGTGCATGGTTAATAAAATTACACCAAATTACATAAATAATTTAATTCAACAAAACTACACATTTTAATTTATTTAAAGTAATGAAGTTTTTTGATTAATATGAAGTAGGTAATATTAAAGAAATTCAATACGATACCAAAGGTTTCCGAGTGAAATTTCATTGTAATTTCAATTTAAATTACCTAGCTTGTCATACAAAATATCTGCTGCCGGATAGATCGCCATCGTTCGGAAAATAATCAAATTATCGTATTATCGGGAAATTCGGAAAACAACCGGGATGTCGAATTATCAGGAAAACACAGGATAGTCCAAATAGCAGGAAATTTCCAACAACTGCATATTGCAAATTCAACTACATTCAGAATAATTCAGTCTAGTGCTAATGTTTTAACAGCGTAAAATAGAGATGCTGCAATCTGCTACGTTTTTTGTTAACCAACCATCATTTAAGAACCACGTGACATGCGGCCATTTTAATTTTAAAAAATTTATTTCGAACTCCAATTTAAATCAATTACAAACGTTTATATGTTCGATTACGCTACCATTTTATACACTTACATTTTGTGGCAACCTAAAAGATAATTACGAGAAGAAGACAATTTTACACATTTTTTGCGGCAACCTGGCAGTATTTTTTAACCCATCTGACACATTATCTGTATTATTTACAAGATGAACTTTAGAGATAAAAACTAAAAGTTGATATATTTGGACAGGTAACTCCAGTTTAGAAGAAATTTTTTTTTTGGGGGGGGTTTTTTTTGGGGGGGGGGGGTTGGGGGGGGGGGGCCCCCTTTTTTTGGGGGGGGGGGGGTTTTTTTTTTGGGGGGGTAAAATTTTTTTGGGGGGGGGGGGTTTTTTTTTTTTTTTTTGGGCCGGGGGGGGTTTTGGGGGGAAAAAAAATTTTGGGGGGGGGGGGGGGGGGGGGGGGGAAAAAATTTTTTTAAATTTTTAAAAAAAAAAAAAGGGGGGGGGGGGGGGGGGGGGTTGGGGGGTTTTTTTTTTGGGGGGGGGAAAAGGGGGGGGGGGGAAAAAAAAGGGGGGGGTTTTTTTTTTTTGGGGGGGGGTTTTTTTTTTTGGGGGCGGGGGTTGGGGGGGGGGGGAAAATTTTTTTTAAAAAAACCCCGGGGGGGGGGGGTTTTAAAAAATTTTTAAAATTTTTTGGGGGAAAAAATTTTTTTTTAAAATTTTTTTTTTTTTTTGGGGGGGGGGGGGGTTTTTTTTTTGGGGGGGTTGGGGGGGAAATTGGGGTTAAAAGGGGGGGGGGGGGAAAAAATTTTTTTTTTGGGGTTTTGGGGGGGGGGGGGGGGTTTTTTTTGGGGGGGGGGGGGGGTTTGGGGGGGGGGGGTTTTTTTTTTTTTTTTTTAAAAAAAAAAATTTTTTTAAAAAAAATTTGTTAAAAAGCCCTTTTTTCCCCCTTTCCCCCCTTTTTTTAAAAAAAAAAAAAAGGGGTTTTTTTTTTTTTTTTGGGTTTTTTTTTTAAAAAAAAAAAGGGGGGGGGGTTTTTTTAAAGGGGGGGAATTTTTTTATTTTTGGGGGCCCCCCCAAAAAAAGGCCTTTTTTTTTGGGGGTTTTGGTTTTTTTTTTGTTTTTTGGGGGGGGGGGGGAAATTGGGGGGGGGGGGGAAAAAAAATTTTTTTTTTTTTTTTTAAAAAAAAGGGGGGGGGGGGGGGAAAAAAACCCCCGGGGGTTTTTCCGGAAATTTTTTTAAATTTGGGAAAGGGGTTTTTAAAAATTTTTTTTAAAAAAAAATTGGGGGGTTTTTTGGGGGGGGGGTTTTTTTGGGGGGGTTTTTTTTTTTTAAAAAGTTTTTGGGGGGGGGGGTTTTTTTTTTTTTTCCCGGTTTTAATTTGGGGGTTTTGGGGGGGGGGTTTTTTTTTTTTGGGGGGGGGGGAAATTTTTTTTTTAAAAAAATTTTTTTTTTTTCCCCTTTTTTTGGGGGGGGGGGGGAAATTTTGGGGGGGGGGCCCCGGGGGGGGGAAAAAATTTCCCCGGGGGGGGGGGAAAAAAAAAAAAAATTTTTTTTTTTGGGGCCCCCCGGGGGGGGGAAAAATTTGGGGGGGGGTTTTTTTTTTTTTTAATTTTTTTTTTAAAAAATTTTAAAAAATTTTTGGGGGGGGGGTTGGGGGGGGGGGGGGGGGGGGGTTTGGGTTTTCCGGGGGGAAAAAAAGGGGGGGGGGGGGGGGGGGTTTTTTATTTTTTTTCCCCTTTTTTTTTTTTTTTTTAAATTTTTTTTTTGGGGGGGGGAGTTTAAAAAAAAAAAAGGTTTTTTTTTGGGGGGGGTTTTTTTTAATTGGTTTTTTAAAAACCCAAAGGGGGGGCCCCCGGGTTTTTTTTTTTTTTTTTTGACTTTTTGGGGGGGGGTTTTTTTTTTTGGGGGTTTTTTTTTGGGCCGGGTTTTTTTTTGGGGGGGGTTTTTTAAATTTTTTTTTGGGGGGGGGGGGGGGGGGAAAAAATTTTTTTTTTTTTTTGGGGGGGAAAAAAAAAATTTTGGGGGGGTTTGGGGGGGGGGGGGGGGGGGGGTTTTTTTTCTTTTGGTGGGGGGGTTTTTTTAAAAAAGGGGGGTTTTTGGGGGGGGGGGGGTTTTTGGGGGGGGGATTTTTTTTTGGGGGGGTTTTTTTTTTTTGGCTGGGGGGGGGGTTTTTTTGGGGGGGGGGGGGGGGTTTTTTTGGGGGAAAACCAATTTTTTGGGGGGGGTTTTTTTTGGGGGGGGGGGGGTGGGTTTTAATTACCCCCTTTTTTTTTTTGGGGTTTTCCCCCCCCCCAAAAAAAAAAAAAGGGGAAAAAGGGGGGGGGGGTTTTTTTTGGGGGGGGTTTTTGGGGGGGGGGGGGGGGGGCCCCCCGGGGGGGGGGGGGGGGGGGGGGGGTTTGGGGGGGGTTTTTTAAAATTTTTTTTTTTTATTTTTTGGGGGTTTTTTTTTTTTTATTTTTTTTAAAAAAAAAAAATTTTTTCCCCTTTTAAAAAAAAACCCCCTTTAAATTTTTTAAAAAATTTGGGTTTGGTTTTTTTGGGGGGAAAATTTTTTTGGTTTTGGGGGTTTTTTTCCCTTTTTTTTTTTGGGGGGGGGGGAAAAAGGGGGGGGGTTTTTTTTTTGGGGGTTTTTTTGGGGGTTTTAATTTTGGGGGAAAAAATTTTTTTTTGGGGGGGGGGTTTTTTTTTAAAAAAAAGGGGGGGGTTTTTTAAAAATTTTTTTTTTGGGGTTTTTTTTTTTTAAAAAATTTTTTTGGGGGGGGGGTCTCATTACTCACAACTTATTTCCCAACTTTCCCTGGCTCAGTTATATCGGAATATTTCAAAGCATCTGTGCATAACATAAGGACTGGCACTGAAGCATAAAAACCAAAGAGCAATCATCCTGCCCTTCATTTAAACAGTGATCAAGTGTTCCCCATTACTAAGGAAGTTTACAATGCAGTTTCCTATTGCACCATTGGATGCGGATATAATGGATGGGTGGATACGGTAATATTATATGAAAAACGATTATCGCTTAATACTTATTTCTCATATTATGTCTCCTGAAATGTTTAAGTTTTCTTTTAAATTATTTTATATTTTTTAAATAAAAAAAAAAAATTTTAAAAAAAATCTCTCAAAAAAAAAAATTATCATGCATAAAGTTATTCATCTTTGAAAAAAATATCTTGTTTAGCAGTTTAAATTTTATCTTGGTTTTATCGTAAATAAAATAGTATTCGGTGTCTTAAAATCCCAAATCCCTATTGAGATCAAAAGCTTTGAGCTCTCGATCAGCAGAAGGGTATTATCATGTCTAGTTTTTGAAAGTATGATTTATTGTGAATCATTATTTTTGGTGAAAAATATCATAAATAATATCACCTGAAAAGGTTTACAATGTCAAGATATTATATACATATTTCTTTAATAACGGTAGCTTTTTTTTTAAATATTCTATTTTTATGAATGGTTTATTTCAATGATTTATAAAATATATATTTGATACCTTGGACTGGCGATCAAGCGTAAGACTGATCATTTTGCCTACATATAACAAAATTAAAAAAATTCAATGCACTTGGTGTACCAATGCAGTGCCCTATGCACCATTGGATGCGGATAAGGAAAAGACGTATTAGTCGTAGTCCCACGAAATTCCACCTGTTTCAGTACATTTATTTTGATAATTTATTACCATCATATTCGCTCCCTATTGTGGAGCATATGCATTCTTCAAACTGCCTCCAAGCTAAGCGATTGGCCGCCAGATACCAAGCATACGTAAACCACCGACAAATTGTCAAAAGTGGACGTCCAAAACCAAAAAAACAAACCAGTTTAAAGGTATGTGTTTATTTGTAGTAATAATATCGATTTTAAACTAGAAACGAAAATATTTCTATTTACAAGTTTGTAGACTTATTCTTAAGGCTTCACCTGAGGCCAGCGTTAAAAATGTTAGTGTTTTCAAAATGATACTTCGGAATTAGTGATAGCCACGAAAAAATTATCACATTATACACTTTTTGAGATTTTATCATTTTTCAAGATAACTACATAAAGGTGGTAGTAAAATAAAAACCATAAGTACCTTATTAAAGATCACATGAAATTCTAAGGAATTACGAGTAACCTTTTTTTATTTCATCGTCTTCCTTTTCGGTAAAAAAATCCCTATTTCGCGGCCGCATTTAGGCGTAGTGCGCACTGAGATTTTTGCCCGCGCCATAAAACACAATTTTTTTTTTGGCCTTTTTTATCTCCATAGAAATGAGAAAAATGTATAAAATAAATTTCGCGTAAAATGTAAAACGAATTTAGCGCGCATGTGGCTACACGTCGAACGGTGGAATAATGGAATGCAGGATGGCGGGAAGCCTCTTGTGTTGGCGCGAATCGCGAGATTAGTCCATAGACAATACTCTATTGTTCAACTTGTGAACCCGATGCACATTAATTACCATTAAAGCTAATACCAACAATGTTCTTGCCCCTGGCAATACCTCCCTTACTTCGAGGGAATGTAAAATGTTATCTTTGCATAACTTTGCACGAACTCAATAATATCTATGCGTTAATATTTTCAATTTCAAAATAAATATGTAAATTTCGTAATTTGTTCGTTTTTATCGCTAAGGTGTGACACGTTAAATATGAATATTCCTTTATATTTTCCTTTTCATTTAAATATTCAGTATTCGACATACTTTCATTTTCAATCGCCCTCTAAACGGAATGATTCTCCTATATTTGCACCCGCGTATCTCCTCTTCAACTGTACAATAAGTTTCCTCTTCATCCCACATGATCAAATATTTAGCTCTCCTTCTATGATAAACGATAATATTGCCTCAGGGGAGATATCTCCGGGTATTTAGGAAGGTATTTTCTATGTATTTCCATGATATTTGGTGGTTATTAAGAAAAAATAGGAAACTACCCTATTAAGCAAATAAGTTTTAGATTAATTTTGCTTACCTGATTTTATTATAATAGTAGCTAGTGTAAAAATGCTTAGAAATAAATAGTTCTGAGTTTGTACTACAAAGTACATTTTTTATCAATCGAAGCTGGTTTAATCGATCTTTATAAAATTACTAGTAATAAGTTTTTAATATGCACAGGTGATAATTTCACTATTTCAAACAACTTGATCTTTGTTTCTAATGCATTTATTTTGGACTAAACTAAAGAATCTATAAAAATTCACAGTATCAGTGTAGGCACTTAATTCTTTGAAGAAAAGAAGATAATGGATTTTTCAACTGTTCCAAAGTCGATAAAATACTCAATTTTAGAATACGTTGCAAATTTAACATTTTGTAAAAAAAATCATAATATATTATTATGCTTTAAATGTAATTATTTTTACTAATCGAGTTAGCATAATTCAGTAAATAAGTTATAAATACGCATTTAATACCAATTCATTAGCGCTTTTAAGCGTGTTGATCAGCTTGGCTGGAATAAAACAATAATAAAGATTAGAGAAGTACCTACAAGTTAAGTGGAAATGTCGCATAACATTTTTTTACAAGTATATTATGACAACATTTTGAGTATTTCCAAATCCGTGTGAACAAATACTAATTAAATAGAGCTTTTTTGTCTCAGTTTTCCGTATTGAGAAATCAATAATTATTTTTACTCAAAAAATATCGTAAAGACTTCTACAAGCTGGAGTTTCAAATCATCTGTGCATTTTATTTTTAAAATGTGTTTATTAATTAGAGATATTTTTGGTCATTGAAAATCCTAATTAATGTATTATATGGCCAAGGACGAACTGAACGATACGTTATATGGTATTGCCGACGGTAAATTAATTATTTTCCACGACCATATTGTAGAAGTAAGCCTAGTAACCAAATGAACTGATATAATACGCCTGCAATCTTATATCCATATTCCAGTTATCAGAAATCTGACAAATTAATGATAACCATAAAAGTCCTCAGCAACGTTCTGCGATTAAATTATAAAAACGAAAACTTTCCCTGAGTTTGTGAATTCCTTTGAATTCTTCTCGAGTTTAGAATGCATTCGTTTATTTTCCCGCTAAAACAGATGGAATATACTCCGAGATATTCAGATTATAACTTTTTACATAAATTTCCGAGCTTATTTTTTCCCAATTGGTTGCAAAATATCGCCAAGACTTTGAACGGTTCAATTTTCCGACTGAAAGTTGTGCTTGAAATTTTAGCAAGTCTTTTAGAGACCAATTTAGTAAATTTATATTTGTTTTACTCCTTATTTTACTTATTTGTATTGTTCTCGTTGTACTATGTAACGATTTTATTTACAAATTAAAGATTTATTTTTATTATTGCGATAGAAGGATAAAGACAAAAAACCGGCACTGAATAGAAAAACTTTGTCACAAAATTTTAACGATTTTAATAATCGAAAAACGGATTACTAAAATACACCATGTAACAAAATTCAATGTACAAGCGAGGAAACAGTGAATTCGTCATATTTGGAGTTGATTTTGTTGATTTTTTTTTTACTCGGTTTTCGAGAAAATTGAGCAAGAAAATGTCATATTACACATTCAACTCCAAACACAAAGTAGATTCACCAGTTTTCGGGTTGTACTACGAGTTTAGTTACTCCATGGGTAGATAGTACCCACATTTCATTAATTTAAACGGGTGCATCCACATTCTTGCCGAGAGTGTCCGATAAACTCCGTGAATGTAAATATTTACATAATACATGTGACATGTGATATTCTCGTGATTTTGGGTACTGAAGAGGAGATTTCGAACCCACTATCCACCAACAGCTATTACAGAATCTTGAGGGACTCTCTTTCAGCTGCGCATAAAAGAAAAATAAACTACAGATGTAAACCGTTATGTACCGATATAAAGTTATGTAGTTGTAAAATTGGAATGAATAAAAATAAGTAAATAAAATCAAAGTCTACTCTTAGCAGTTTAGTGAGGAAAGAGGATGTTCCTCGCCGCTCAAATTAATTTTGGTTTTTTGTGCTATCGCTTCTTGCCTGAAAACGTTCTCGACGTAGTATAAAGTCATCCTATAGACAGGGAACCAGAACTAAATAAGGTTTGGATCCTTGTAAGGCCCCTCGTGACAAATTTCGTCTAACAAAATATCTACCATTTAAAAAAAGGCACCTGTAAACGCACAACTCATAAAGCAGGACTATATTACCTGCTTGGTGTCCTCTCTGATCTTTATTATCTGATCGGAATAAGGTGTGTGCGAAAAAAATCATAAAATAAACGATTTTCTTTTATCTGCACCTAATATGGCTAAAATCGTTGTTGTGCCTGCAAATTCCGCTGATAATTTTTTTTTTAAAATCACAAAAGGAAAAAACAGGTTTATTCATTTGCTAAAAAACAAATAAACAAAAAAATATAACTATATGTCGGATTTAGTACTAAAACAATAGAATATTTATATTTAATAAAAACCATAGAATATTAAATAAAACAATATTCGCAACAACAAAAATTAGCGAGTTTTTGCAGGCGCAAGGACGATATGCATTGGTACACCTAGTGCTATGTATTTTGATGTCTTTTTACTTGAAGATAAGCTGATCAGTATTATATTTCAGTGCCAGTCCAAGGAATATAACTTTGAAGACAACGGGCCTAAATATAAATAAGACTCATCTCAATTTATGTTTTTTTTTTTCATGAAATAAGGTGGGCTTCATTTAGGTCGGATAACTTACTTGGTTTGATATATACGACAAGTACAAAACTCCGCAACCGCAAGTAATTCTGGTAGTCTCCTGCGTGGGCCGGCTCTGTGTTACGTCACACTCAGAAGCCACGTGACTTTAGCCATAAAACCTAATTAGATAATTTGGCCACACGTCCGGAGGTCTGTTAGCCCTTGCAGCGCCGGGTCACAAGTATGGAGCGCGTGGCCAGGTTTCTCAATGCGAGTTATTGTAATGGTCAACAGACAAATCAAATGTTCGCGACCGACAATATGTATTTTCAACCGTAGTTATTGGTGTTTAGTGTGTTTCGACGGTTGAAAGGAAAACGTTATCAAACGACATAATATGTGCAAAGAAAAATGATATCAAGCGATATCATAATATTATGTCGTTTGGAATCATTTTCCTTTTCACATATTATGTCGCTTGGTAACTTTTTCCTTTCTACCGTTGGCGTCGGTTTATTTAATTCGATGGTTGTTGCAACAAAGAAGTTGCAAAAAGCATCAAAGTATTGCAGTGGTCAATGTAAAAATATTTATCGGTACTATTAATATTATCAAACATAGTAAGGTGTAATGTTTTTCAAAAAATTATAACAAATAAATATGAAAAGAAATACTAAATACTATTGATTTCCCTTATCTGCACCCAATAGTGGGCAATGTATTGATACAGTATAATAAATAAATGCAGTTTATCTTGATAATTTAAAGGTAATATGATCAGACTTATGCTTAAATATGCGCCTAAAGTATTTAGGCGCAAAATATTATTAAAAATATTTTTTATGTAAATACATATTGAAATTGAACCCGTTAAATTGGTTCAAATGGTCGGATATAACAAGTATGAAACAATTAATGTTGGAGTGGGATTTAAACCAAATGATTACAATCTAGAATCTAAGACTCTAATCATTAGACCACTTATTAGATTTCATATTATATTATTAGGTTCCATACATGTGGGAGTACCGACGTATTATGTATGTCTAACCATGCTTGCATATTTTACAAGGCACCAGGTTCGCTGCCCCCCAGGGCGTCCACTGCTGACAATCCGTCTGCTGCTTACGTCAGAACTACAGGACATGGACCTGACTTAAGAAGAAGCACGGAAACTGGCAGCTGATTTCTTAGCTTGGAGGCAGTTTATGAAATACTTATCCTCCGCATAGGGGACGAAAATGGATTGATGGTGATATGATGATGTTGAGATGTGGAAGTAATACATATAAGTAGGATATCTAACTAACTAACTAACTAACCATCAAGCCATTTCCCCGAAGGGGTGGCAGAGAGGATAGAACGCCACACCACTCTGTTCTGGCACACTTCTCTTGCTTCCTCCACATTCATACATCTTCTCATGCACGCACGTCGGAGCCAATTCACATTCGACACATCACAAGTAAACTTGGTTTCATCTAATCTATATTTTTAGGTCTACTTAATTCTCTTAACTCGTATAATAATATTTTCTAGTTCTTTTTTATTCTACCTATTTTAAAACAGCCCTAAAAATGTATATTTTTAAAAGCCTATAAAACTGTAAAGCGGAGTTGATAAGAGAGAGCTTAGAATAGTACCTACGTAATACTTCGCGATATTGAAAAAAAACATTAACAAGAAATTAATGTAAAACACCATATGAATTTTAGACGTGCGTTAGTATGTAATTAATCAAATTGTACCAAATTAAATAATTAAGTATGTAATAAATTAAATAATTAATTTGGTTTTGGTAAAAAAATCCGAAATTTCTTGAGACAAAACCATGATTGGATCTCCTTCCGCTATCGCCCAAGTTGACAAGGGTTGTTCTGTTAAAAAATCATTTTTTTAATGTGGAAATCAAAAGCGCCCTCATTAGTTTCCAGACAATCTGTAATATGAAAAATATTTTTAAATATCGTTGATGATATAATTTTTTGTAATACAGAAACGTTTATTACACGAAGAACATGGATGAATTTTCGCTATCCTTAAGTACCGTTTCAAATTATAATTTTATGAGGCAAAGTTTGAGTAAAGTTTATTTTAACAACTAACAGTAGCTGTAGAATCAGGGGACAAGACTTTGTCAATGTTTGAGTACAATCGCAGGCCACTTGAGCTGAGAACGTGGACTGGAAGTTCTGAAATTGCACCGGCTTTAGCACTACTCGACGTTTACTTGAGACGGGAAAACTGTTATATTTTGAGCCAAAATCTTGTAAGAACGACTTTGAAACTTTGCAGCTGACTTTGTATTAAAAAGTCTTCATTATCTACTAGATTTGCTATCCGTTTTATGCGGGACTTGTTTACTTGTTTCACAATAAAACGTCAGATCATTTGTAAACTAAGAAAAGCTTCCTTAATAAATAAAACGCCTTTTTAGTTAGACCACTTATATATATAAGTGGTCTAGCCAAAAAAGTGTTAGATATAAAAGTGGTCTAACTAAAAAGGTTTTTTATTTATTAAAATACAATTCCACCAAGAAATGTCAGTAAATAATCTCAACAAATTAAAAGTCTTCATTATTTACTAGATTTGCTATCCGTTTTATGTGGGACTTGTTTAATTGATCACAATAAAACGTCAGATCATTTGTAAACTAAGAAAAGCTTCCTTATTTAAGAATTTAATAATTTATTTACTCTAGAAAATCCAACGCAGTCAGATAGTTGAAAATTATAAAAAATGTAAATTAGTAGTGAAATTATTTGATATTTTATTTATTTATATTTTTATGTTATGCACGCAAAGCTATGTGTAATAAATTAACAGTAATCTTTACGCAATATATGTACAAAGCATAGCAGCAGTTAAGTGCACAACACAATGTACAAAGTAAATAAACAATACGGAAGCATTCATTGGTAGCACCGTAGTTGAGTGCTTAAGATGCATAACTTATGTATAACTACTGAGGTTCCGGGATGGATTCCCGGCGAGATCACGATTTTTCTGAAGCCTGGATATTTTTCTATTTATAACGCTATGATCCATTCTCACCTTTTATATTTGTCATGTGTATGGGGTTTTGCTACCAAGAAACAGGTTTCCGAAATTCAAGTTCTCCAGAACAGGGCTCTGAGAAATATTTTAGGGATACCCTTGGACACACATGTAAAAGAAATATATCGCCAAACAGAAATACTCCCATTCAAAGTACTACCATTACATAAAATCACAAATACTATAATTACCATGTTGAATCATTCAGCACATACAAGTTTGAAGAACAATTTTAACTCTGAGCTTCATGGCCACAATACACGTAATTCAAAAAACCTCCACATTCCAAAATTTCGATCCACGAAATTCGGTAAAAAATCCCTAATGAACATTTCTCGATCCCAATATAATAAACTACCCCATGAAGTAAAAATAAATTCATAGTAGAGCCCTTAAAGATTTGTATTTAAATATGTTTTTCAACGATAGTCATTATGTATAGGATTAAGATTGAATGTGTTAATTTTGTATCGTCTTTCTTATTCGTGTTTGATTATGCAATATGTAATTAAAAATGTATTTAATACCGGTCCCAAAATGAGTTTTTATAACCCCTGGGAATATAATACATGTATGTTTTATATGAATAAAATAAAAAATTAAAAAATAAAAATTTATTACGTGAAAGTAAGATGATCAGTCATACGCTTCAGTTCCAGTCCAAGTAATCTCACATGAAATATTAATATGAAAATCACGTGAAAATGTATTTACTTTTTTTAGTTGATTGAAAAGCCCGTTGTTTACATTTGCAGTTAATTAGAAATACAAAAATACAAGCAGGTATACATTGATTTCTCACTATTTATAGTGTTTCAATTCGACACCTCTATACATCATGTATAGACTCAGTATTTTACGAAAAACACAGTATTTTCCAATTTGTTTCCTCTTGTACTTTGCAAATAGTTCAGTGTTTACATGAATGGTTACCAGTGCAGTAAATATTGACAAATTTAAAAAAAGAACAGGCAAGTAAGTAGTGAGTCGCCATCTTTCTGTTATAATTCAAATTGTGATTAATAAACCAAAATTTATGTGAAATGTAAATAAATCAAAATAACAGAAGTTTTGTTTAAATTTGTAGAACTGCGAACGGTCTTTACATACGTAGATGCGGGCCCTGCCGCTTGAAATCAACTCCCTTCGTATTTGAGACTCATGTTTAAAATGGTCAAGATTAATACTTGTTTTAAACTATGCAGCATTATACATGGTGTAGCATACACTACAACTCAAAAACTCTTGAAATACTTGAAACTACATTTTTTTTTTGGTCGTAAAAGTTCCAAAATACCGCAGTAGTACAACTCGAAAAATCTCTTCTTAAAAACGTTCTAAATATTTAAAGTATATTTTTTGGATATAAAGCACAATGATTAAAAAAAATTTATAAATTTATGTTTAAAAACACGAAAATTGAATGATTTATCTTTCTTGTTTAATGGCGTCATAGTCGTAAACCGTAAAAGGGGGAAATTCACCGCAGATCAAGAAAAATTGCATGTAAAACTCTTATTAGAAAATGCGTCCCTTTTTTTTTCAAAATTCTGTAGGAAATAGTATTAATTTGACCAAATAAATAATAATATATAATATTTGGTAAATATAATATAAAAAAATAATAAATTTCCCAATCAAATTTCTCGAAAACTATGGGTCAAATCAAATAGTTTTACTCTACAAAATCGACTCCAAATATAATGTAGATTCACTGGTTTCCCGCTTGTACATAGAGTTTTGTTACACGATGTATGTGCGGACAGGGGAAAGCTTTAGTAGTACCTACGTAGATGTGATTTCTACTAAAATTGTTTATCAAGAAAGCAATAAAGATTACGTTTCAATATTAGATCACTAATGTAATTAGTTACATAAACACCTACATATATTTATTATACTAAGAGCGTTAATGCAGTTACAATACATAAAATGAAATGTATGTAATATTTAAAAAAAAATGTGATTTGCTCAATAAAAACGGTGTAAATATGTACCAAAAAGCTTTTATTTCTACATAGGTGTTCTATCAAATAGTTATAGTTGGTAGTTTTCTGGAAAATATTGAAATTTCATCACGTCCCAACGCCGCGCAGTAATCTGATTGAGTTACAAAACAAACTTTCTTTTCTCGTTTAGAAATTTCAAAGTTTCAGAAGCTTTCGTCCTTAACGAACGAGATGAGGTTTACCCCTTTTCTACTTCATATCGCGGCCTCTGCAATAGATTTCTCACGTCTTCATAACACCGCTCTAGTATTTTGACAGGGATGAGAAATCTCTAGACAGAAAGCGGTAAATTATTTCTTGACATCTTTATGAGCAAATTGACATAGATATAAAATAAATTACTCCAACCACACACTTTAGGTGTGATTTACGTTCGTTTGCATCTTTTACGAATAAATTGTACCATAGTTAAAACTGTCATAGACAAAAAATACTACATTTTAATGAGAAAATAAAATTATATAATGCTTTTCGTAATCGCACGATTTTATGTTTCATTGTTTAATAACCGTGGCATACTTAGAAATTATGCAATTAATTAATTCAACGCCAATTACATGGGTATTAACCCATCGACATGTCGGTTACATAAAAAAATGTATTTCCAGTCGGTACAGCAAAGATCTTGACCCACGTATTCATATTTATTGTGGGGACAAGACTACTTTTATCTCTTTTTGGAGAAAATTGATTTGATTCGCATTTTCATATGCAGATAGGTGGACCAATTTTTAGTTAAAAAAAAAACAATTAAATTCAAAAAACTCTTCCTTTACCTTCAAATAAAAAAATCACGCAAAACCGTGAGAACCTGTATTAAATTATAATCAAAAGTTTAAATAACCAAGTATTCAAAATCCTTTTTGTCGTTTTTGGATAGGTAATCGATAACAAAATAAGATTTCGTGAGTCGGCTAGTATTTTTTATCTACTCTAAAAGGCAATCAGTTTCTTTATTTCATGTAGTAGGTATTTCTTGTGATAGGAATGAAACTACTAGTTACAAACGTTGAGGCTGGATTATTGCTGGTAGTTTTATACTAAGTTTAACTAAATGGAAAATGGAAATAAATAAATATTGAACCTTACAGATTGTATGTTGACATTGAAAATATTCGGGAAATTAAAATAAATAGATAAAACGGTATTTACGATGTCGTATTCACCATCGCCATGGTTAGGTCATATGGAGCGAACAATTGTGAAAGAATATTCAGATTAAATATTTCAGGTCAGTTTAAATATTCAGATTTCCCAACACATACACCACACTCCACACACATACAACAACACAACATACACATGACATAACATAACCACTTTGTTAACTATTGTTTGTTCACTTCACGTCTTCAGAAATTTGTCTTGGACATTGTGTTGTCCACGTAATTAGTGTTATGACGCGAGTGTCTCTGGATATAAGTCGAGAAAGGTCATGGCATGATCAATTATTATAGCAAGTATATACAATTATACATACATTACTAGACATTTTACAAGGCATCAGGCTCTCGGCGTCCTGGACTTCTACTATTGACAATCCGTCAGCAGTTTGCATCAGAGCTGCGGGACGTGGACCTGACTTGGGAGGATGCGCGAGAACTGGCAGTCGATCGCTTGGTTTGGAGGCAGTTTGGGGAATCCATATGATCCACATAGGGAGCGGATGTGGTATGGTTATGATGATGATGACATACATACTTAAAAGTGGACTTGTACTGCGAAAAATTGGATTATTCGACGTGCCTGCATGAAAAGATGTAAGTGTGGAGAAAGCATGGGAAATGTGCTTGGATAGAGAGGTGTGTCGTTTTATCCTCTTTGCCCATCCCTTCGGGGAAATGACATGATGGTTAATTAGCTTATTTAGATACTTTTACGTTATTTTTTTTTTAAATTTACAACTAAGAGTTTTTATACTATAGTAATCTCAATAAGAGTACTTATTGAGATAACCTTTTTGTATTCCTCTGTGAAACATAAAAAATGTTTTTAAAATACTGTAATTTAAGGGAGAGCCTTATCGTGAGCTTTTTGTTCAAAACCAGTACCAAAAGTATAACTATTATATCTCGCTTAGAAATTATCCGGTTTACAAACGGTTTCGTAATTTTTAGTTTTATTTGACGGCGTTTGGAGAAAAAAAAACACACATAAGACCTTTAATTATTGTCAGTTGAAAAACTAAATTATTTGGTTATTTAAAAAACTTTTTTTATAAACGTGGCCACTGAAGACGGCGAACTCTGTGCGCCTCTTCGTCTGCACGTAGCGCCTTAACTCGATAGTGGCGATAGATGGGACCACTTGAAGGAATTGGTAATATATTGGAAACATAGGATTTGTTCTTTCAATGTCCCACTCTACCGAGATAAATTTGTGTCTGAGAAATGAAGCAAAATCTTCCCAACATGAAATCAATAAAGTCTGGAAGAAATTTTATTGCAATATTTTGAGTCTTTTTTAAAAATAAAAAAAAAATTATAAATTATTGTTGTGAAAGTTATTTGTCTTGATATTTCTTTTATTTATCATTTCGTTATTCTCCTGAACTTGGTATCCACCTTTACTCAAAATTATATTTATCGGAAAAATGTTTAAACTGTACATAATGAGCTTGAATAATCTTTATTTTTATCCAGGAGCGAAATAAACTATTATTAATGAAACTCAAAATTGGCCAGGAAATATTAAACTTTGAGAAACCTTGACATTAATAATGTACCATTTGAGATGACACAATGAAAATGTTATTTTCTTCAGGCTCCTTAATAAGTCTAAGGGTAAATTTTGCGAAGAGACGAGAAGACATTATTAAAAGGGAAAGCTTATGGACTAACGAGAATATAGATGTGCTTTGACTTGAATTTCCTTACAAAGGCCACACGCTTGGTTGCGTACATAGCTCATAACAAAATCAATGCTCCGAGCTCTGTGTATGGAGTACCGAGTACCAGGGTCGCAGAAACGGCTAGGAAGACGCTACTCCGTTAGCAGTATGGAACTCTCATTTGCATGTTTGTTGGCGGGAGAGGGAGGGAAAGGGAGGCCGCCGGCCGGGGCCGCCCTGTGTGTGTTAACTTCTAACTTCTGCGAGGCTCCGCTGTTTACTTATGTACTCCTGGCAAAGCGGCATTTAACTTGGTGATTTATTGCGACGCGGGGCTGAGACAGGTGTTAAGAAACTTATTATTGTGAAAAGCGTCACATTTACGCCGACCTGAATGATGCTAGAAAAAATGAGTCATAAAAAAAATATTCGTGACTATAATTATTCTTTGTCTTAGCTCGTGACTAGTTAAGCTTGGATCTTTAGAGACAAACCAGCCCAGCAAGCAAAAGTCAATCAAATTTAGATTCCCTCCAAAAAATGTAAACCCAGAATTCATTGCATTTCCTTTGACTTATCCAGATAAGGTATTAATGACGTACCATAAAAAAAAAAAAAATATTTTTTTTTTAAAGACAATTGTGTCAGGTACCTATAAAAAACTATCGAATTTAAACAAAAAACAACAAACAACAAATAAAAATCATTTCAAAAAACAGCAATGCGTGTGAAAAAAATCTTTATATGAAATTAACCGAAAAAGCTTCATTAAAAATGCCCCTTCAACACATTGTTTTTTTAATGCTAAAAAATCAAGCAAAACCAAAAAATAGTTCCGTTTTGGAAGTATTTAATTCGCACTAGGACTAAAGATTAATTCAAAAACAATTGTATCTCACTAATTACTCAGCCGAGTGACAGACGAATAACACATCGGGTTTCGTAATTTTAGTTTTATTTTATCACATTCACAGAAAAAAACACGCAACAAGCATATTACCAAAGGGTGGCAAAAGTACCAGGAATTTCAACGAAATATTTTTTTTCTGAAATATTTTCATTCTGTTCAAATATCCCTGCCTGAATTGGTTTTCTTATCATCACACTTTAGTTCTGAGCAACAAGGGTACAATTTCCTCCTCGACGGATTATAATGAGAATTTCCTCCCAGTCATCTTCTTTTTCTCTGTTTCCCATTCCTCTCTCTGTACCACAAAACACTATTACCCACTTCGAGTAAACTTTAAGACGAATTATTCGCCTTTAGAATATTCCCAACTTGCAACTCTAATATAAATACAACAAACTAGAGTATATTCTAGTTTTAATAACAATAATAATAAGGGAGTTCTTTCAGTTTTTATGTTAAGGTAAAATGTACCTATTTATAATAAAGTTTCAGCATTAAAAATTGTGTCAGCAAGTTACGATGTAAAATTTTTCTAAAAACCAAATAAAGGTGTGTTGGTATTACAATATATTTCCACGTAGAAATATGTTCGCCCTTGTAATTTCACATAAAACTTTTTTATAAATTTTCGGAAAAAAAAACAGACGTTTGTTTTTTTAGTGTACCCATACATAAGAGATATATTTTGGGTATTTATTTTGGGATAAATATGTAGGAAGGTAAAAACTTTTTTTCTTGTTTTTGTTCCAATAAAAGACTTATTGTATTTTTAAAACATGAAAATTAAATTAAATTAGAAATGCAAAAAACGCACAAATGAGCAGTTGATCCATGAGTACACGAAACACATTTTCATCATTTTATTGAAATTTTTACTCAGGCGTAGGTAGGTACACACAAAATTCATATTCATCGTTTTTTTTTTTAAAGGATAGATACCTACTGTGGTACTGCAAAATAACTAAAAAAATAAAAGCGTATTTTTCAAAACATTGTAAATAAAAAATTTAAAGTTGAACTTGATAATACCAATAATCCACTTGGAGAATTTTTAAGCCCGGAAATTAATAGGTGCTTTATCATAATCAATCAATATTCATAATAGCCCTCAAATGTCAGTCTTGTACTGCGGGGGGAGTTGTTAGACTTCAGGGGGAGTGTTATACCCCAGGGGGGTCTTATAATATTGCCTCTTAGTAATAAACTCTAGAACCTAGTTCATGAGAATCTTTTCAGCTGTAATGGACACTCAACTTTAAGGTATTCAAAAGTTAAAACGAAAGTGGCGTTTTTTGTTTTTTTAATATATGTAACAGTTAAAATGTTCATTTTATTGATGGTTTGTCTAAAACCATAAAATTTATTATATATTTCCTTCAATCCACTTGAGTTTTTGAATCCAATAACCGGTTTCACCGCTTTCGCGACATCGTCAGACTGGTGATTTTTTCTTTGGGTAATATTGTCATTAGGAATTTAGTAACAAAAAGAAGTAAAAAATGTACAGTTTAGTAAATGGCTGGGGATCTACCAGCTTATACAAAGACACTATTATTATGTATGCTTACGTATCCTTAGTTATTGTAACATCCTTAATGAAACCTTTCATCTTTCCTCTACAGATTTCACGCGTTTCAGTGCGTTTCGGTTCCACACATATTTCGAAGCCGTTGTATATACCTGGCGCTGAAACCGTTACACCGTTTCTGTAGCCGTTAGTCGTTAGGCGCCGCGGCGCCTACGTAAGTCACGAGTTCGGGCGATTTTTCGCGTCGTTAGACCCGCTAACGAGAATGGTCGGGTACTTTATTACCGGCCGTAACTCACCCCGCCCAAAACAATGCGCGGCTCACCTGGACGCCGCGGGCGGGAAATTGCCAGAGGGCATATGCAAGAATCGTCCGACATTTGAGAGCCGGTTATTTGATCGTTAGTGTCGGCTAAAAAATTGTTTCTGACAATCTTATGATCGAGATAGTGATAGGAGCAATGAAAGCATCTGGTAACGTATAGGTATATACCTTCTCTTTTTCCCTTTAATCCAGTTAAACTGAATACATTCAATTTTCAGATTAGCTTTTAAAAAGTCGGTAGGGTTGTGCTGGACTGAAAAAAAGACTCAACAGTCTTTAAGCGGTCTATGGGAAGGGTGGGGCTCTCCTTGTGAATTGAAAATCAAAAACAAGGATACTCATCATTCATGAATGTAGTAATTGTTATTTTCTTTCTTCTCTCGGTGAGTATTTTCTTACATTTTATTATTCATTTGGTTATTACTGAATTTATTTCAATTTTAAGTTTTATTTTTTAATCATCTTTAATTTGTGTTTTTTTTTTAAAATTTAATTTTAATTGACGCTTATAAATTTAATTTTTCAGTTTCTACATTTAATTTCAAATTTTTAAACTTCAGAACAGATATATTTGTATCTAATGAAGTTTGCTAGAAGTATTTACTTGCAACATTTTCTTTTCGTACCTGTGTTTATATTATGTCATCCCGTTCACTTTAAATTTCCTACCTATAATGGATCTAGTATTATATATGAATTTTGGAATAATCTTCTCACTCTGGAGAAATAAATGATTTTCAAAACGTATGTATACTCGTAGATACTAATGATCCCAAAGCCCAGTCTATAAATTTTAGTCAATGGGTCTAGGCTTTAAATTATGGGCCAATATACTATACTAACACTGATGTCATTAAGAATGTCAAAAATATCTCAATATCGTGCCCGCCTCGTTTACAGAGAGCTGTAAACGCTTAGATATCCATATTATATTTTTCCAAAGTTGAGATATCAGTAATAATTGATGCAAGCTCGCCATGATTACACCCAATATTTGTCTACAAGGAGCACACAATCAAATGTTGTGAATTTACAATACCTACAATATTGAAAAATTTAGAAGTTAAAAAACCGTGATAAAAAACAGTCAATCGGAGAAAAATCCGCAAGTCGTTCTAGCATAAGGTCCCAGAAGAAGAAAAGAGAAAAATTGGGATAGAAAATAGAGAAAAGATTGAGAGATACATCACCTCGGGGATTTTGATAAACGCGCTATCATAATATACACGCGTCGTTGTAATAGCCCTTACTTGATGATTAGGGAACTAATTTATTCGAATCAAATACGGCTTTAAAGTGCTCCAAGTCGATTTGTCTTCTGCAACGTGGCGTTACATGAGATTAAAGGAACTTTTCAAGATTTTAACGGAACATAGATTTAATTATTTAGTGGAATTGAATGACACCAGAATTTATTGATATGGATGCATTTTATCGATTGTTTTTTTTTGGCATATAAACGATGAAAATATTGCAAGATATTTTGTGAATTAGACTTTATCGTGAAACAGATCGCAGTACAGAAATAAAATCAAAATATTCTTCGAAGGGCGAACTTCGCTTTCCACTTATTTCATCTTATTTCGCTTATTACAGTTATTTCGCCTTCAAAACTGTATTAACAGTTTTTTCGTCTTAAAAACTGTAAATGCCAACAAGACAACACACCGCCACCGCACCGGTGACCAAATAAAATGATACCTATATCAATAAAACTTATAACCTAGATTGATTTTTAACAATATATAAAGATAAATAGATAAATTTTAAATGAAGAATGATAATAATTACCGAATCCAATTATTGGATTCGGTTATCAACGATTATCAGATGCTCAAAACATGACGTAAAATCATTTTAATAGTTTTATTTATATGGAGACAATATAGCAAAGTTAACAGAAAAGACTTACCATACGCATATAACGTTTTGGCTCCTAAATCCACCACAGTAACACATTTAATGTTGATGTTGGTAATATTTAGTATGTCTTTCAAATCCATGCCTCATTGAGGATGGTGATGCTGCCTGACTGTCGACTTGGGTCACCTGTGGACGGTCTCTCTACATCTGGAATGATCTTGTGATGCTCGGATCGGACTCAGACTGTTCAGTGATCAAACTGCACCATCATATTATCGGCTGATGTCCCTTGAACACTTGGCAGTATAATTATTTTTAAATAGTATCCTCTGGATATGAGGCCAAAGAATTATCGAATTCGTTTTTCACACATGGAAATAAGTATTTCTTTTACACGGGTTTTTTTTTTGTTGGTATTTCCGAATGCAATCGACAACAAGGTTATTTTGTAACTAAAGCCAAATCACTTGCAAATTTTGCGGTAGAAAATGTATTGTCACAAGTATTCAATAAGTGATTCGATTTGCCGCGCGCCGTTAGGCGATATCTGTAAACTTTCAGGACAAGAGAGAAGGTTTGAGGCTTGAAGGAATCACTATAATAATAATAATAATAGTTTGAGGCTTATTATTTTAAATAAGAGAGAGGATAGTGAATATTCGTAGTATTTTTCTAGCTATTTTTTTAAGGAAAAGGTTAGAATTTTTCATTTTATAGCTCAGAAAAACTATATTACTGGTTTTATTTTGTTAATAACTATTACTCTAGGCATTTAAAAAAAAAATATATAATTTTAAAATAATATAGGTAGTAGGTATTCAATCCATAGTTTATAATTTATGCTTTTTATCTGAATTTAGAAATATTTAACTAGTAAAAAATGGATTTGAGAGTAATTAATTCAATTTTCTTGTGATGTCTCATTAATTTTAATACCTTTTTATATATTGTGTAAGTTAATACTTATTTAGCTATTTTTTTATTCTTGTTATTTTGCTACGCACGGTTACACTTTGTTATTTTTTATCAAAAAAGCTTTTTAGCCTTTACATAATATACGAATTTATTTTACAAGACATATTCGTATTTGCGTTCAAGTAATACTCGTAACGTAAAATACAATACAGAATGGAAATAAATACGCATTGATGTAACATTAAGCCACTTTTTATTGGCATTCAGATCTCCGGGCCTCGATAACCAAGTTGCTTCATAAGAAGAGAAGTTATTTGTTGTTGCCTCGTATTTTGCGAAAGGCTTATGTTTGATATATGGCGCATATCAGAGGGCGGGAATTCCACGAACTAGAGAGGAGGACGAGACGGAAATGCAGATTTTATCACGTGATAGTCGGAAGCAGCAAAACAACGACATCCTTCTCAGTAATCCAGATTCACGACCAAGGACTATGGTAACAATTTGAATTGTTTGAGCAACAAAAGTAATGGATTCAGGTATTTTTTTTCCCAGCAAAAAAGAATACCGACAATGTAGAGATTCCTCCCCGCCTAAAATTGTGTAAGACATTTTAAATTCTGTATTTTTCACGGGATTACAATAAAGGGCATTTTCACATCTGCCGTGTAGGTTACAATTAGTTTTAAATTACACAATAGTAGCGAGATTTTATTCGATATAAATTTGTCTCCCATATTATCTGCAATTTTTTTTAATGTCAAAAATCACGTTTCATCTTACTTGGGTGTGACCATTGAGTTTTTAATACACTTAGATATGAACTGAACCCAAAAAATTAATGACACTTTAACTCCGCCAAAACCTCCAACTCCACCATACGCGTGTTTAGTATTTCTTTAACCGCCGGCCGGGTCGGACGTCCAGAAAACAATCCAAAATGCCTTCCTGTGTCGTGAAACCGTGTAAAACCGTACGGGTAAAATTAACAAAAAAGAAGTTTTCTTTCTAAATAATTGCGTCCACAAGAAAAAAAAGTCATTTTAGATGGATTGTAAAATTCATGAACGCTCCCCATAAGGAACGGGTTAGTATTGTATACAGTTACTGTAACCCTATATATAGCCCATACCTTTTGCGGTGTGTGAGCGGATGCTTACCGGCAGTCAAAGGGCTCAGATAGGTCGACCCGTGTAAGAATTAAAGGTGCGGGATCTTCGTGGCATTACTTTTTCTAAATAATTTACTCTGCAAGGCAGATCTAGGTGTATTAATAAATCAATGGGTATGACCTTTATAAAATTTTCGTGAAAAATATTGATCGTTTGTATTTTACGGTAGGCTAACCAAATACTATAATTTTTCATCTGTAACAGTTTCGAAAAAGCTTTCCAGAAAGCGATAAACAAGCTGTGGTAAATGGATGGGTAGCATTTGAACCTCCGAATCCTAATCCGGAGTCCGCGGCCCTTATCACAGGACCACAACACAACAACCCAATTGAAATTATTTATATTATTTAACTCTCATTTTATCCTACTTCAGCTATAATTTTTTAAAACATTTTTATATATCTTGAATGAATTTTTCGAATCGTTTCTACAAATAATAATACCATCTTTGTGTATCTTGAATTTTGGCATAACAAGGTTTATGTCGAAAGTTTTCAAGAACATCCAACAATCTCTCGATAGTAAAAAGTCTTTTTAAACTTTCAAGAAGTACAATTCGTTTTGGTGAATTTTGATCTGAGACATTCCAAGTGAACATTATTATTTATACAGATATATACAAAGAAAATAAAATGAAAATATTAACAGTACTTTAGATGGTTAAATTGCAGATAGATGTGTAGTGTAGATATAATAAACTCTAAATTACAATTGAATTGAATAATCCTCTGTAACGAGAAGTTTTTTTGTACAGTAAAGAAATGTTATACTTCCTTCCATCCTTTATCTTATCTGTACATGATGGTTGATGGTGCATAGAGCATTGCATTAGCACAACTAGATAAAGTGCTATTCGATCATCATCATGAAATAACGTACTAGGGCAGACTTATTACCTTCCAACCAAATCTTCACCAATGTGCATTAAAACTTTAAAAAATCCGAAAGCTCCGGTTTGAAAAGGAAATTTAATGTCTTCTTTTGTAATATTTTGTTGGCAATCCTTGGTCAACAATTTATAGCATCAACACATGAATAATTACATACTGAAAAAAATGTTTTTTGGATAGAATATACCTACAGCAGATTTTTTTAAATGAATTGTTAAAATATTAAATCAAGAAAATCTTGTAAAACACGAGAAAACATTTTTTTTTTAATTGATTGAAACGATGCAGCTAGGTATGTATTCCTACGTTTCCTACTTTCTGACACGCAAATCGACATCATTCTACTTGAATGTAGGTAGCCCCGAAACCGAAATAGTTTTGCAGATACCGCAAAATACTTATTTAAATATATTATGTGTATAATAGATATATTTCTCAACTGAAGCGTTCACACGTGGCACCAGACACCAGACTGATGGTTCACCATACATGGAAATTGCACAAGCAGCCGTCTAAGGCCAAGGGCTGGTGATTTATGGCCGACGGTGGCGGAAATCCGTGCATTGATGGAGCCCCGATTGCAGCTAGGGGGTAGCTGTACACTAGAGGCGGGTTTACTTGGTCCCAGTGACAGGTTAGTTATAACATGTAGGTATTATAACTAATCGATAGTGATACAATAACCGATAATATTTCGTATTTCGGTTCGATTTTCGATGGGAGTCAATGTGAAATATTGATTTGAATGTGATTTTCACACATCGACTGCAGCAATTTTGACATTATTTTAAATTACACCAGAAGTTTTATAATAACAATATCTCTAACATCGCAAAGCTTTAAATCTCAAATATGATTATACTCGCAGTATACATTTTTCAGAAGGAGAATACCTACTGTATAGTAGTGCTTTTCATTTACGACATTGTTAATTGCTGCAGTCGATATTATGTGATACCTTGGACTGGCGCTGAAACGTAAGATTGATCATCGTAAAAAATATCAAGATTCACTACATTTGGTGTATCAATGCAGTGCCCTATGCACCATTGGGTGCGGATAAGGAAGCAGTGGTATATTAAGTGTTTTCATGCACTAATCGGTATGTAGGTACCTACACAACATGTTTATATACTACTACTACTTCCCATTATCCGCACCCAATGGTGCATAGGGCACTGCATTGGTACCTACGACAAGTGAAGTGAATCTTAATAATTTGTTACGTTAAGGCAAGATCAGTCTTACGTATCAGCGCTAGTCCAACGTATCACCAAAATAATTGTGTAATATTATTCTCACATGATATTATTGTACAAAAAATCTGTCAAGGACAACGTATATCGTATATTTACGATAGCTGGTATTAGCATGGACTACCCACGAGTAGGTACATGATGGAGGTATCGCTTACATGCAGGTGCTGAAGATCTATTGTACATAATACATTACATTGTGGAGATATTGAGAGCTGCAGGATGTTTGGATTCCATTTTGACAACGTCTGTAAATAACGTGCAACGGGAAATTTATGCATGTACCTCAAGACATTCATCCAATTTAAAGTATTGAAGACGGCGATTCGATAAATAAATGAAAGCCCCATCCCTTTCCTTAGACTGTTTTAAAGACTATTGAGTATTTTTTCAGTCCAGCCAAAGCTACAGATTTTTTATAACAAGCTAAACCGCGATTTTAAAATTGTTAGTGTGATAAAAATACGGATGAATTTACGTTATGTAGGTACGCGAACAAATAAATGCTTTCATTGCCCCTACCACCGCGCACCGTCTCGGCTTATGTATTACATATAATTGTCATTGTTTCCATCACCCAAACTAACCATATCGGCCCAAATTAACAGTAGTAGGGAAACGTTAGTTTCTACCCCGATCATTATGTAGTAGTACCTACCTAATTACTACCACCCGTGCGGAGACAGGCATACTGCCTCGCCAGGCCCTTCATCCCAGACATCCATTCGATGAATAATATTATATGAATTTTAACATTTTAGGTTTGTTTTATGATTTTTTTCAAGAAATTCAATTGCGAAATTTAAAAAAAAAATGTTAGCCAGAATAGAATTTTGCGACTTAAGATCGTTTACTTCTAAGGCAGAGAGCATTTTTTAAGTAAATTAAACTCCATTTTGAGTGTGCCCAAATATTTGTAGACTAACCCAGCCAATGACAGGTTATAAGCCCTAGCTATCCATATTCCCTTCCAAACTTCTCGTCTCTGTTGAGATGTTAATTGTTATTAAAATTAAACTCGTTTATCAGCTTTTACGTCAGTATCAATTTAGTCTCTAGGATTCAGTACATACTCGTACATTACTATTGATTAATTTTATAATTTTTTTTTGAAAAAGTTTAAAAGCCACGTATCTCAGACCCCTAGATATGTTCATCATAAAAATGTTAGATGTTTTCCTAGGCACAGGTCCAGTTAATTTTTTATGTTGTAAAGAAACCATTTTTTTTTTAAATATATTATTTTTGTAATTTTTTATAAAAACAATGTCAAAATATTAATATATTATTAATACATTAAAAAGAAAAATAAGAGTGGTAGGTATTCCTGCAAATGCCTCATAATCTTATGTGGGTGTAGGTACACGATTGAAGATAGTTAAGATAGATGTAGGTACCTAGATATGATAATAATTTTGTAAAACCGTGAAACTGATCAGCGTTAAATGTATTTTCCACAACCAGAAACACACGTTCTCAATAATTTGATTAGATATTCCGTCTAAAGAGATCGTGCGCATCAGGGAAGCAATCCTTGATGTTGATTTCCGCGATCTGAAATTCTCATCGCGTTGCACACGGAAGGGCGGTCGTCAACCATTTATCTAGAACTCTAAACATGGGCTCTTTTCACAAGAATTTTTGTAAAAACAGAAATAACATGAACCAAAAATCACTTGACGCGACACATCGGTGCTATTCGTTTATCGATTGGTAATAAATACTAGGTACTTAACCTAACCTAACCTTACCGTGCAGAGGGCACTGAACTAGTACACCAAGTGCTGTGCACACGAATTATATTGGTCGGTGGATCCGCCACGATGAGAACTCTCTGGTAACTTCATCGGAAAATGGAAAAAGGACTTACCAGAACTGGACTCAACAAGGCCGGGAAATGACGATGAAGGACCACCTGGAAGGGCGAAGTATCCTGGAATACTCTGGAAACACCACGTTGAACTGGCGCGGCGGGACACAAAACGAGGGGCAGCAGCACACTTTTACTCACTTTCACCGCGGGGGGATTCGGGAATTGGTTTCTGGGAAGCTTGGAGATGGAGCGAGTATGACGAGGGGAATTTGATGGAAATGAACGAAGGAAGATCAGGTATTGGAGTTCACGAGAAGAACGGATGATTACGAGGTCGAGGTAATGTTGCTGCGCTGAGCGATTATTCGAGACCGAATTGGAGTTGGAAAACAGGTGACAAATTGGAATGGAATAGATGAAGGTAGGGAATAAATTTCGGAAGGAATTCGAACTACCTATTTATTTTTTTATTTATTTATTTGACTTTTTGTACAAATATTTGTGTACATTGGCGGGTTTATTGCCCAAATTGGCAATTTCTTCCAACCAACCAATATAAGAACGTAGTGCGGGTATTTATCGTAAGCGCAATAACAGATCTTCAATTTTTTTCACCCTTTATCATTATCTTCATCCTCCCCATTAGTACACACACACACACACACTATCACACTCAATGTCTACCTAGGATAGAAGGGAGGTAAAACAGAATAAAAATTTAAGGAAGAGATAGGAAATGTTTTTTCAGCCGTTTTTTAAAAGATGTGACTGATTCGGCTTCCTTAATAGCAATTGGGAGTTGATTCCATAGTCGAGCCGCATGCACTGTAAAAGACTTGGAGTAGAAGGAGGAACTATGGGCAGGTATCAGGAGTGTATTTTGATCACGCGATCGAAGAGGTAATCCATGAAAAGACAAATGTAACCTGTCACCAGAGAGTATCAATAATGGCCAAACCAGTCGGTAATAAGTGAGATACAACCGTTCAACTTTTGAATAGATGGCTATCAATAGGAAAGAATATGAGATTTGATATATTCTACACATTAAAGGTTATTTTTTAAATAATTTTCGTCACTTCATAAAGTATTGAATTCCAATATTTTGATTCACAATTTTTATTTACAAAATTCGCTTACCCAAAAACGCAATTCTATTATGTTGGTAGTAATATGACGCGTTCGCGTGTTTCCATTGTGGTAGAAAGAAAAAGACAGATAGACTCGAAGTAAAACGCTTTCTCTCTCTCTCTCTCTCTCTCTATGCACTGCGTGACGTCAGACACGAGACACGATAAGGTGTTTTACGTTTTCAAGGCGGAATTTTAAATGTCAATGTTCAACTTCGTATAACATATCGCTTATTTATAAACCAATATAAAAATAATAACATCTATCGTCTTGTGATTTTTTATTTTAATTTATTAGCCAATATAAAAAAAAATCTTAGTCGTCTATTACCCCAAAAGATTATGCTACATTTCAGTGATTGAGAACATACCAATATATATGTATGTATGCTTAAAAGGCATGTCAGTGTGTATCTAACATAATTTGGTGTTAATTATTATTTTAATGCATCAAATGATTTTTTTAAATAAAACATTACTAATCCAGAACATTCAAAGGTTGTGTACCTAACTATTAAAAATATTTTTCCTATTGCAATACTTATTAATTACATCACATATTGTTATTAATGTGTACCTAATGAGTAATATCAAGAACCCTAAAATGCTTTTTAGTAGAAAATCTCGAAACATTATTTTTCATCCCAAGCCAAAGGTTGAGAACCGCTACTAAAGTAAATCTCAATTTAGCCAACTGACAAATATGTTAAATTCAGTTCAAATTAATCAAACTTAAATGCGCTCTGAGGGGATTATGAAGTAGCTACCTATGTCCTACACTAAGACGTCTAGTACTAGTACCAACTCTAGTTAGGTGGTGTCGGTAGGTACATTGCAAATTAATTAGTTATCCGCCATAATCAAGCACCAGCTTCGAGAAGCTAGACCCTTGAAGTAATACTAATAGATACTATCAAATTTTCACTTCTCTTTTCCACAACTAATGGTACATAGGACACTGAGTTGGTACATCACACTTAATGTATTTATTATATTTAAAAAATATTATACAAAATACATCCTGTGTTCCTTACAAAGTCAAGCACCGGACACCTATTCTTTTAAGGCACCTATTCTCAAAACTCAGAAGTCTGCTATTTTGGGCCCTGGTTAGGTGCCATGATTCGCAGCCATTTGATTAAGGTTTGAAAAAACAAATTTGATGGATTGAAATTGTAGTAAACTTTCCGATAGTTTGATTTAACAAATTTGACGGAACAAAGTTCCAGTAAACCTTCTGATAGTTTGCTATAACAAATTTGATGTAATAGACTTCCAGCAGACTTCCAGGAAGTTTGTTGAGGCAAGCCTTGTATACAAGCGTGATATATACTACTGCTATCTATCGAACTGTCGAGTAGATGCTCAATAATACAAATACAAATAGGCGCGATATTATGTGAATCGCGACAGTTGTTTTAAAATTCAACCGCAAACTATTTCTTATATCATTAAAATCGCTTTAAAATGTTTAAATATTGTAGTGCAGTGTAGTGTACCGAACTAAAAATAATTCAGTGATCCTAAAAAGTGCACCTATTTTGACCTATTTACATTTCCAAAACTGACAATTCGTCAGAAAACAAAAATTTTGTACACCATAATTTATAATTTATTTATTTATTTAAAAGATATTAAGAACATAACAGAAAAATCCAAATCATTCTTAATACAATTAATACAGCAATAGATATAAAAGGTATAGCAAAAAACAGAAAATAACATTACAATTAATTACAGTAGTACAGTAGTAGTAATTACAAATTAGAAAGTGCTCTCCTGACGGAAGATCCACTGTCGTGAAATAAGTCGACATCCGAGGTGATGCGATTAAGTAACAAGATTGCTCTACCAACAGGCATAACCATTGGCAGGTTGGTTCTGCATATTGGCAGGTAAAACAATCGATGCTGTCTTTGTCGAAGATAATTATCAGGTACGAACAGACCTACATCCATCAAAATTTCTGAGTTATGTATGCGACCACCAATCACCTGAAAAAAGTGAACACCCAAATGGACGTCTCTCCTCCTCCATAATGACTGATAGCCTAGCATCCCTAGTAAAAAGTCGGTTGGGAAGAGCCAAGGATAATATCCATATTCCTTTAGGTACAGATAGCGCAGAAATTTCTTCTGTACTCTCTCCACCATCAAAGAGTATCGAGCCTCATGTGGCGACCAAATAATCGAACTAAACTCCAACCGACTTCTTACCAAGGAATTATACAATGTCCTCATAACCTGAGTGTTAGAAAAGATCTTGGCATTTCTAAGAACAAAACCAAGCATTTTAATGGAGTCATTACATAGATTAACCATATGAAGATAGAAAGATAACTGAGCATCAAACAACACCCCGAGATCTCTAGAGGTTGAAGCCCGTTCAAGCCTCACTCCGTCCATGAGATAACGAAAATATATTGTTTTGGATGCTCTTGTGTATGACATTACAAAACATTTGGAGACATTGAAGAACAATTTGTTTTGTTTGCTCCATTGAATAATATTTTGAATGTCACACTGAAGTTTAATACAATCTGAAGAAGTCTGTATTTCGCAAAACATTTTCAAGTCGTCAGCAAATAAGAGAAAATTGGAAAATTTTATGATTTTACCAATATCATTTATGAAGATTGTAAATAACATTGGTCCTAAATTAGAACCTTGAGGAACTCCTGAAGAGGTATAAAATGTTTCAGATTGATAAAGTCCATATGATACAAATTGCTTACGATCTGTAAGATAATTCGTGAATAGTTTCAGAAGAATATCACTAAAGCCAATCCTCTGAAGTTTCAGAAGCAAAAGTTGGTGATCAACCTTATCAAACGCTTTGGAAAAATCATTATACGAACAGTCTACTTGAGCACCTTTGTCTAGTGACTTTGTGACAAAATTCGTAAACACCAACAAATTTGTGATGGTTGAACGACCAGACCGAAACCCATGTTGTTCGTTTGATATGAATGGTTCTAATTGGGGAATGATAAAATGATATATCAACCACTCAAATGCCTTTGCAGGGGCAGATAAAATTGCCACTGGTCTATAATTTTCAATACATGTTTTACTGCCTTTTTTAAACACCGGAGAAATTTTGGAGATCTTCCATAATTCAGGAAGACACCTGTTTTTTAAGGACAGATTAAAAATAACAGTAAGTGGTTTTTTAAGAATGTGTCCACAACCCTTCAGCACAAAAGTAGGAACAAAATCGGGACCAAGTGAACAAGTGTTCTTTATAGAACTAATTGATTTGAAGACATCAGTTTCGCTGAAACAATCTATTGAAATGTTTTGCGCGCCTTGCGACGTGCTTTGATTCCCTAGACGCACTTCTTCATTCGAAGTAGAACAGTAAACAGATTTAAAATTATCGGCAAAAGCATTCACAACGTCAACATTGCGAACGTCTTTACCTTTCCAGGTCATGGAATCCATGATTCCTCCATCCCGGCGCTTAGAGCCAATATATCTCCAAAAATCACTGGGATTTCGCAAGATATTTGACTCGATACCGGAAATATAGGAGTCAAAGGCCGCATTTCTTTTCTGTTTTACCACTGTCCGAAGATTACTAAAAAGAGAGTAGTAGTATGGATTACCAGAAGACTTCCACTTTTTGTGGTAACCGTGTTTTTTTCTGATGTCACTGATAATATCACGAGAGAACCACCTCGGATATCTCCTGCTACTCACAGCCGGGGGCTTCCTCGGAAAGCACTCATCAAAACAAGTATACATTGTATTATAGAAGTAGTGAACAGCCTCATTAACATCTGTAAAATCACTAATGCCGTCCCAATCAGCAATAAAAAAGGAGTTGTAAAGAGAGCGGAAATCACCTTTGGCAAAATCCCACCCCTCTCCGATGTTATATGCGTTATGGGAACGGTAGTGTGTGCGTTTAGCGATTTAACTATGTAATTAAAACGCAAAGCAGGATGATAAGCATCCTCCTTAGTGAGAGGAGACTCGCTTCGAAAAATGGATATCGGAACTGTTGAGAAAATTAAATCTAACGTTCGTTCCCTATTGTTAAGAATGCCATTGTATTGAGTGAGTTTCAGCACAGAGCATAGGAAAGAAAGCTCATTATCAACCTCCCCCCCCCGTGCAGAGTACAAATTAAAATCACCCAAAACAATAACACGCCTATCAACAAGTAAATGTAAATTACATAATAATTTATCGAAAAATAATTTGTAAGATACTAAAGTACTTTGTGGTGGAAAATAAACCACACAGATAAAAATAATCGTGTCAATGTAGGTTAGCTTAAGCCACAAATCTTCGTTGGTTGTTTCCAACTCAGAAAACCGCTGAATAATCATCGCTTCTCTGTGTCTAACGGCCAACAAACATCCCCCACCCTGCCTGTGAGCACTACTAGAAGAGACACGATCTCTCCGAAACACTACAAAGTCCGGAGTAAAAAGTTCCGAGCTCAAAACACTAGCACTGAGCCACGTCTCTGTCAAACATATTACATCAAAATCACACCCCACCACTTCATTGAAGAAATCAATACATTTTGTATTAAGGCCGCGTGTATTTTGATATAAAAATGTTAAATTGAAGGAGCAAGAAGCAGAAGTGGCACCTCTCAGTCATTCTTCCCGCGCCCCAGGTAGGCGCGGAGTAACCACCCTGTTAACCCACTCCTTCACGTACGAGTGACGTGGCCAGTGGGAAGGTTTTAAAACTTCACCCACTGCAGTAGCGGGTATTCCCACTTTAAAGGAAGCATAATCTCCCCTCGATTTAATTTTAAATACGTTAAATGAGGCTGAGCCTACATAAGGATTTTTAAGTACACATTAAAACAATTTACAGTGGTATCTTTATGGAATGGATAAAAATGATATAGTAATGCATTTTAGTATTTTTATCATCATCCATTATCTTATTCCCGCGCACAAGTTTAGTACGGCGCGTCTTGGGCACCGTCCATTCTTCATTTTTCTCACTAACCGGTAAAGGAGTAGGAACTCCACGAGTCAGGGTGCCTGATATTCCCGGGACTGGTACAGCGGGTGACACTGACCGGGACGTCGAAGTACTCCGGGAGCCGCTCCGCGCCGTAACGGAAGCCGCAGGAGAAATTTGTGCCACTGGCAGCAGCACCAAGGAGTTTTTCTTATTTAGGTTTTTAGCAACTGACACACCGTTAAGCGGCTGCTTCCCCTTAGCCTTTGAAGAATCTATATTGCGTGACGCCTGTCTGGTCAATATGGTTCTCGCCGTAGACGTAGCAACAGCAGGACGAGAAGGAGCCACGCGAGTAGGAGATGGTGGCGGGGCCGCAGCTGTAGAGGCGTAAGTAGCTTGCAACGCCACCGCCGGAGTAGACTTCGCCAATCGGCAGTCCTCGGATATTCCTGCTGAGACAGGTATAGCCGAGTCGGTCGACAGGGTAGTATCGGCCGCAGGCACGTACATTGGTATAACAGCGGGCGCTGGTATAAGAGTCGTTATCTTGTTAGCATGAGAAAATAAATCTTTATTCTTATCATGCTTCAATTTATAAATTTCGTCCAGTATAACTCCAAAGCCATCATTTACTGATTCATCTAAGACAATCAGCTTATTAAATATCAAATTAATTAATTTTCCCTGCTCCGTAATAATTTCCAATAGATTTTCAGACATTATATTAAATTATAAATAATTAGTAGAAATAATAAATTACACCTTCCAAATATTATAAAGAAATTCGTTTAGAAATTTGTTTATACGTTGTCAAGTTAAACAACAAACATTGACAACCGACGTTGTTTGAATTTTTCTTTAGATATTTTCAAAAAATATTTTGATATCCAAGAGCATAAAACTACAAACACGGCACAAAAAAAAAAACACACAAAATATAACTTTCAACTAGTTATAAATTAATAATCACTCAAATACACAATAAAATTATATAAAACACGTGAAATCATTAAAAATATTGGAGCAGAGCACAATACGTGTATTGACAACGCATACACAACAACACGATCAATATGGGTGAAAATTTTTGTTTCAGAAAACTTGAATGACTTATATTTTTTTGTATGCAAGTCTTCACAGCTTCTAGAGGCTAAATTTTTTACCTTTTTTGCTCACAGACAAAATTTAGATTTTTGAAATTAGCGGCTTTTTAGGGTTGAGACGGCATTGTTGAGGTACTTAAAATATATTTAAAAATTTAATATTAAAAATCTAAGACGCTGCCCCAAAAGTTTGCAGCTACTTGGCAGACTTAAGCTTACAGCTATTTTGCAGGCCTAAATTTGCAGCACCCTTGCCACGTAAAACTTGCTGCAAGCTTGTTGCTTGGAAACTAGTAAGGTTGTTACAAGCTTGTTGAAAGTTAATAGACTTGCCCAAACAAACTTTCCGTAAGTCTTCTATTTGACACCCCAAGCTTGCTGCTAGTTTACATTGCTATCTGGGTTATTTTGACCCAAATTTATTGAAAATTAAATTCGTACTTGGGACTAATTCCAAATAATGAATATTTATGCAGATCACAATTTGACATCTCAACAGAGACGAGAAGTTTGGAGGGGAATATGGATATCTAGGCGTTTACAGGGCTTATGACCTGTCATTGGCTAGGTTAAGTGGCCACTTGATGTATTACAACATTCATCTTCAGGCGTTTCCTAGTAGGTGATATAATTCGGTAGAATCTTACTTGCATCATAAAGGTTTCTGCTAAAATGCTTAGCAATTTTCTCAATGGATGACAGAGAGTGTTCACATGTGAAGCGTCGCGCCATTTTACTGTATATTGGCAGATATGGATATGAAATACTAGGTGTACTGGGGAATGTTGTAATACATCAAGTGGCCACTTAACCCAGCCAATGACAGGTCATAAGCCCTGTAAACGCCTAGATATCCATATTCCCTTCCAAATTTCTCGTCTCTGTTGAGATGTCAAATTGTAATTATTAGCCCGTAATGGGTGAAATCCAGTTTTTGTCTACAAGTACTTGGACACACTCAAAATGTTGTTTTAAAAAATTAGCTGGGTAAAAGTTATAAGCATAACAAATTGAAGATTTATCTTCAGGCGTTTCCTAGTAGGTGATATAATTCGGTAAGAATCTCACATGCAATCATAAAGGATTCGGCTAAAATGCTTAGCAATTTTCTCAATGGATGACGAGAGTGTTCACATGTGAAGCGTCGCGCCATTTTTACAGTATATTGGCAGATATGGATATCAAATACTAGGTGTAATGGGGAATGTTGTAATACATCAAGTGGCCACTTAACCCAGCCAATGACAGGGCATAAGCCCTGTAAACGCCTAGATATCCATACTCCCTTCCAAATTTCTCGTTTCTGTTGAGATGTCAAATTGTATTACAACATTCCCCATTTCACCTAGTATTTGATATCCTAGGTAGAGGCTTGAGCCTGCTGCTATATTTACCTGATACATTTTTGTCAAAAGTAAAGATCAGGGTTTTCCCCAGCAAGTCAGGAGGCCCATTCTTCACGGCAAGAGCCTGACATCTTGGCCACTACGTTACACAGGCCACTAGTTGGATAAAAGCAATCAAATTTAATCATTAGACCCGTTAACCCCATGTTGTTTATGGTTTTTTTTAAAACACTTGAGGAAGCCATGCCCATGTAATCGATCCAAGTTTTAAATATGAACTACACATTTAATTGGATTTGTGCATATGAAATAAATATTTTGAGCTATTGACTATTATTTTCATTGTTTTATATTTTTTAGGTAAGTCATGTTGTGTATTAATATTATAAAGAAAAGTAGTCAGAATTACAAAATGTTCATTTATTAAAACTAAAAATTAATATCACAATGTTAAGATTTGTGTTTTAATAGGTGAAAAGCAAATAATAAAAATACAACACAATAAGGAAAAAGCACAAAATGAAGTGACACACTAATACTATATTTACAAGAAACTTAAGTTATTTAGAAAGCGTATCTAGTTCTTATATCTTCTAATTTCTTGGACACTTCTGCTGGGGTCCTCTCCAAGTCACCAGCTATAGCTTTCTGCTTCCCGGTGTCTAAAGAATTGAACTGCTCACATAAATCTCCATCTATCACATTCTGGAAACAAAGAGGAAAAATGCATGTTATTTTTTGTGATTATAGGGGTCGACAAAATACATATTAAGGTAAATAATGTAACTTTCCAAAACTATGAAACATCATAACAAGAATGAAGCTTCAACTCTCAGGAAAATCGTATCAGAGATCCCTGAATACCTTGATTCGCCAGAACGACGAGTTAGATAAGGAGATACATCCGATATTAATCTACCACGAGTTTAACGCTAATGCGATCAGAAGATACGCATTCGCTGACTACCCTGTGGAAAATAATAAGGCTTAACATATTTTATCTAGAAATTGATATCAAACGCATGATATTAGAATAAAACGAAATAAACTATGTTTACCTTAACGGGATAGTAGTAACTGCGGAAAGAGAGATGATCTCTCCCACACAGCGGAGGGTTCTCGCTCCTCATGTGCATCTCGAGGTGCTGGAAGAAGTCGTGGTCCTCTCGCGACGTGAAGGGGAGCAGCACCCCAAGCGCCCCACTTAGGGTGGCATACAGCAGCGCCTCCGACCCCCCCGGGATCAGAGTGGCCTTCTGCAGCCATGTAACAGTCTCGCCCACGTGAAACACACTGCTAGTCTCTGTCTTCTGGGAGGCGCCATTTAGTAAACCTGAACAATATTTCATTTTCTTATTATTTAGGTAAACAAAAGAAATTCAAACATCCAGAAGTTTAAAATCATCAGATAATAGTGTATATCACGACATATCATTAGTCTAGCATGTAAAAGTTGGATCATCATTAACAAAAGTTGATTTTAGATTGATGATAATAGAGGGGAAAAAAGACACTAACCTCTATCCCACAGAGCTTTGTTTCCTGTAGGATCTTCGTCAACATCATCTGACACAGCTGGTGGTAATCTTAGAACAGCTACATTCCCAAATTTATCAGCTGATGCTACTGTGTCATAGTCCAGAACACATGTGTTAGTCACCCATCTAAACGAATTATCAAAACATTATTACAAAAATAACAAATATCAACATTATCTGCAGACCAGTGGCCAGCTTCATCGTTAAAACAAAACAAATTTATTTGTTGTTCATGATTTCAGTCAAAGTCTACTATAAACTATATAATAAGGACAGTAATAGACAGATTCTTCAGCTGATTATAAAGACACCTTTACACCAAAATAATCAAGATCTTGTTGATGGTTGACCCACCAGATTATTCTGGGTAAAGGTTCCTGTGCATCATAATCAAATACAAATCATGATTTAAGTTGTTTCAACAAACTCTTTGAGTGGCGACATAATTTAAAAAATATTTCACATAACAATTATTTTTACATACCTGGGATGAGTATCATCTGCAAAAATGATGAGCTGATTTTCCCTTTTCTTATATCTCACACAAAAGACACTTTCTTGGATGTCAGATACATAGACACGTTGACCCATTGCCTGGATATCGATGATAATGTTTGGAACATGACGATTCTCACACTTGCGTAGCAACTTTCGGCGTCCAACTTCATACAGTCGTAATGTACGCCCAACGCCAGCCAAAACTCTGTTCCCAAAGGCACACAACGCCCCTACCGGACCATCAACTAATGTGCGGTGAAGAAGTTCTAATGTTCCCGTGTTTGAGATCTGAAGACAAAATACAACAGGATAAATAAATTTATCATTAAAGTATTTCATAGCAAGCTTTGAAGTTTCCGAGTCAAACTGAATTCCTTACCCTATATACATCGAGGAAGCCCTGGCCACAGGTTTTGGGTGAGAGGTGCATGTCAATGTGTCCGCCAACCACAACATGCGAGGAGGGGGGCTCCCCCCGCGGCCCCCAGCGCACCAGGCACAGGGAGGACACAGCATGGTTTTGGGCCATGGGGATCTTCTGCAAGGTACTTCCTGCTCCAACATCCACAATACGAACTTGTGACGCCCACATACCTATAATAAAACTTATTGTTACTACCAAATTTCCATGTTAATAACTAAATATAGTACGTATTAAGAGTATTTGTTGACTATTGCAAATTATCTTCCATGAGATTAATTTCCCAGGTAGACTGTGGTAAGACCTTTAATCTACGAGATCCTTTAGCACCAATACTACCATTATTTGATGTATCAGTGACTCTAGGCTCGCCCTGAGTGTTAAAGACAATATTTTTATGGTTAGATTGTAGAGAAAACTCTTTTTATTTTACATATTTTATTTATCTACGGCTCGAAGGCCTTATCTTCCCTAATAACATGTGATTTTTATGTGTTTAGTATCTACATACCAGCACCAGCTTTCGGAGAGGAGAATACATTCTCAGGAAGGACATCCTGGACAAACGCATCAGCCATTTCACTGGCTAATTGTAACTCTTCTCCACTAGTTCCGGCTGCTTCCCTCATCTCCTGCGCCATCTGCAACCTGAACACAGAAACTGTTACAGATGGTACAAATCAGCTAAGCCCGATGTTCACTAGTAAATGGGGGTCAGAACTGCAGGGGTATCATCATTGGAAAATCAATTTTCGTGTGAAGGTTGTCATCATTATGAACATTTTACTATTTTTCATATTATTACAAAGCCCTTATTTAATACAAAGGTGGCTATATTTTTAGGCACAAAATCTGATAACTGATTAATTAAAAATAATCAATAAATAAGAATGGACAAACCTTCGTTGTTTCTTTGTTTCCTCAGTATATGCATTGTGTTCAGTCTCCCCAACAATGATGTGATTATTATCAGGGTTTATAACAAATCTTCTCGGAGTATAGTCTAGTGGGATTGAGATTTGATTGAATACTGCACACCAACTTTTCCAGAGCCAAGATCCTTAAGGTGTTGGTAGAGATAGCAACAATACCTTCCATACATTGTTCTGTAATAAATGGACAAATTTAATACTTGCACCGATTTAAAAATACATAATATTATGTAAAAAAAAGATGTCTCCCTTTCTGGTATCTGGAATAAGATGGGCCTAAATCAGCGTAAGTTAGGGACAGTTCACTCTACGAGTACCTTTAGCACCAACAATACCTTCATTTGACAAATTAGTGACTCTAGGCTCGCCTTAGATGACAAATATGTAATAACAATAAATCAGGTCTTACCAGAACTAAATCCTGATGCATATTCCAGGCATTCGTAAGATAGTGGAGTGAGATGGAAACGGTTCTGGTGGTAATAGCTCAACCATGTACGAGAAGACATTGCCAAGACAGCTTCATTTCCTTGCATTGTGATACGAAAGAGTTTCACTGGTCTAGAGCCAAGATATCTGAAACCAAATCCAACAATTAATCTTCGCAACGACAAGTACAACACACAAAGTTTATGTGAGATTTATTAATGATAGGATAGTTTACCTAGTACGGGTGTCAGCCAAGTCTCCCGAGATTGGATCCAAAGTAGTTCTTAGTAGTACACCATTGGAAAGTCCAATGTTGAGATGTAAAGCGGGTTTAGATCCTGATTCCAGAGGTTGTTCTACAATGCACAAAGATTCTGCACCTGCCGGAAGTGCTTGCATAGAGCGAGGGGATAAACAGTCCTGCAATAACCAAGTGATATTAAGAAAGAAAAATGGCAAACAATAAATAACCATTGATAATATTGCATCAGATATATTTGAATAACGCTTTGATTGGGTTTGTAATCAATCTTTCTCAGTGGTGTCCTTTTCTCATCATAACAAAATAAAATTATATACGCTTTGTAACAATTAAAAAAATATTTACCGATGGATCGAGCGATATAATCCTCACAGTGTTATCATTCAAGCCGACAGCCAAGAACCAAGCTCTTTGTTCTCCGGGGTTAACTGAGCCCAGTGCCATGCAGGATACTTCTGATGTGAGCTTTTTACGTTCAGTGTATTCATTTAATTGACCAGTCTGAAATTATTTTTAATAATACATTACTATATTTCAATCGAAAATTACACGACAATTGCCCGTAATGGATGGAATCCAGTACAAGTATTTGGACACACACACTCATGTTATTTATGAAAATTATATAATCTAATAAAAATCACAAGAGGTTTTGTTTCCTCATAGGGAATGTATAATTATAAGCACTGACTTAAAATCAATTTTTAAGAGGAAAATCAATTTGCGAGTTGCTAAGGAACGCAAGCAGTTATGTAACTACTTGGTGGCTAATGACTCGCTCGAGAATATTTATGTTGTATGTATATGCTTACCGGATCCATCTCAAAGTAGACCAATTCTCCTCCAGTGAGAGCGATGACCACCTGCCTTTGATTAACGGCGCATTTGACAATGGTCTTCTTCCCCGGAGCCTTCCATTCGTTAACTCTCTTGTCAGCTCGGATGTGGCGGATCCCATCGGGATAAACTTGGACAAGGGCGTCATTCCCCAGGGCGTGACAACTCAGGGTGGGGGTAGTACCGAGGAATCCACTGTCAGTTACTTCTTCTACAGTTTCACCAATAGACAGGACAAGGGTGGCATTCACGAAAGACACTATGATGTAAGCGTCGTATTCCTCTGGAAACATAAATGCGGAACATTTCGAATAAAGGGAAATAAAACTTTGAACTGAAAACGACTCGATTGTACTCGTACCATTCATACAGGTCTCTCAACATTCTTCTCTCAACACACTTTGCACCTAAATTTAGGAGCAAGTCAATATTTTTTACTTGTATATCTATCTCATGGAGTAGAGCATTTGACGAAGCAGACATTAAGCTCTATAATCGTGCAGGGCCAGTAGTCATCCGCAATAGTTGGAACTTACCTAATTAGATCAGCCCGCAGGATTGGTGACGGCCAATTCTGAAAATAAAAACCACTGGTGTTTGATTTTATATCCAACGACCAGGGTTTCATTAATATATGGATTTGGAAACCTAACACGCCTATTGCAAATTGAGACATAATTAAGGAATATCCCAGAGTTAAAATTAGTTTAACGAATTCAATTTTTAGTGACTCAAATCTGAACATATAATTTATTATTTTTTTGTGGATATCACTTAAATTACAGTTTATGCTACAAACAACAAATGAATAAAGGATTTAAGAGCAAAAAGAAATCAATTGGTTTTGAAAAAAGGACACAATTTACATAATTACATACAGGAACAATGGATTTGTTTTGACTTTGTTCTAGTCAAGATTATAATTTATAGTCTAGCATGTAATTCTAGGTAGCCCCAACACTATCAGTTCCTTTAAATGTCAACTAATAATATTCCTATACATAACAAAACAGAAGCACTATAGAAATGTTGTGGAGAATGAGGAATACTAGGAGAACACACGGGTAGTTGTAAGATAATACTAACCCTCCTTGTTCCGTTTGACTGTCCACACGGCATTGGGGTTTCCGGGAAGTTCAGAGACGGCCATCTCCGTGACCTCCAAACCGTGGCGCAGGACGCGCAGCCGAGGAGCGTGCCCCGCGCCCGCACGTCAGGTACACCTGGGGGGTGTCTTCACCACACAAGTCTGCCACTTGACAAGCTGAAATCAATGATGCTGGTTCATTTCACACATTCTGCTTTGTTCAATTTCTTATTAATTTTTACAAATATTCATTGAGGTCTAAATAATCACCGTCAGTCAGCAACACGGACCAAAGTTTAATCAGTATGTTATTTTATTGAATTGTTCAATTGAAAACCACAATTTTGCATTAATTACCAAGTATGGGAGAGAAGGGAATCCATTTCATCTACAAGAACCAAATTCCTCAGTGGACGTGGTGCGAAGAAGAATGTATCGATGGTCTCATGTGCCACTACAAAATGAACTAGTTGAAATATTTTAGTACTTAAACTCACTAAGTAGGAATAAATTAACTTACTGGTTGCCAAATTCAGAAGCCACATACAAGAAGCCAGTCTTAAGTACACACATAGCGGAAGCCACGGGAACAGTATCAAAATACTTGAGCTTTATTTCAGTTACGACATCTTCATCTGTTTCTATAGTGACTTTAAAGATATCACCCTAAAAGGTAAAAAATATTGATCAGACATTACAAAATAGTAAAATACATAGATAAGGAGATAAACACCATTCAGAGAGGTCAGTAAGATCACTGTCAATCAGCAACACGGACCATGAGTATAATCATTATGGTGTATATAAAACATGTTCAAATAATATTTACCTGTTCAGTTTGTGCCAAAAAGAAGAACATAGATTTGGTCTTGTGTGTAGCGGAGCAAACAAAAATCATCCCTCTCTCAGGATCATCAAGATCATTTCTTCTACGGGGAATCGGACAACGGATGTCATGTTGGTCTCCAAGGTTCTTGTATGTGAGATAGTTCTCCGAGCAAACCAAAACTCCAGAAGGGCCATCGTTTCCGCCAGGAACAGTAACCAGGAAGTTGGCGTGCTCCTCGAGAGGTTCCGAGTACTTACGTACAACATGGTTCAGGCCAAGATCCAACTCGTAGAATGTAAGAGTTTGTTGGGTCTTGTGAGCAGCTTCGCCTGATAAATTAAATTGAATGATATATACATTTGGAAACTACACGTTCAACTGTATTTGTTGAAAAGTGCATTCAGGTAGGTCAATAAAATCACTGTCAGTCAGCAACACGGACCATGGGTATAATCATTATGCTGTTTTATAAGATATTAGGAAAATAACAAAGTCGTATGACAGTTGTTAAGGCTAAGGATGGAAAAATGATAACAAATGAGATTGGTATAAAAGACAGATGGAAGGAAAACTTTGAGGAAGTGTACGAATCACACACTGGTAACTCGGGCGGTGTATCAACATTACCTGAGCCATGTTTGAATGCAAATGACGAAGAAAGCCCGATTAGTATGAAAGAAATTATCAGTGCTGTCAAATGTATGCGGAATGGTAAAGCGCAAGGCTATGATAGTGTTGCAGCAGAGTTCATTAAGTCGGGTGGCAAAATAATTCTCACATGGCTACATAAACTTTTTAACTTGTGTCTAAGGGAGCACAGCACTCCACTTGATTGGAGGAGAGCTGTGGTTATGCCTTTATACAAGGGAAAGGGTTCCAAGGTTGAGTGCGGGAATTACAGAGCTATCAGTCTTTTAAGCGCTGTTGGCAAAATGTATGGAAGAATATTGATTGAGAGAGTAAGAAATGTGACTAAGGATAAAATATGGGATATTCAGAGTGGATTTATGAATGGCAGAGGATGTATGGATCAAATATTTGCGTTACGCAATTTGTCGGAGAAGTTTTTGGCAAAAAACCGGAAGCTTTTCTGCGCTTTTGTTGACTTGCAAAAAGCATTTGATCGTGTTGATAGGAATAAGCTATGGATGGCCTTATCTGAGTATGGAGTGAACGATAACCTTGTCCGCGCTATTGCTTCCTTGTACAAAGACAGTGTAGCGTGTGTAAGGGTAAATGGGTCATTCACGTCGTGGTTTGACATCCCTAAAGGAGTCAAACAGGGATGTGTGATGTCACCATGGTTGTTTAACATATACATGGATAAATGTATGAAAGAGTTGAAAAATATGGGCGTGGGCGCGAGAATGAGTGGTATAATTGTTAGTTGCCTTTTGTACGCCGATGACGCAGTGCTTCTTGCTGAGAGCGAAGAAGAATTGCAGTCCTTGGTTACAAAGGTTTACGATGTGTGCAAGGAGAGTGATCTATTAATGAATGTGGAAAAGTCGAATGTGATGGTTTTTGAAAGAAATGTGAATATGACTAAGTGTAAGATCGTAGTAAATGGCGATAGCTTGATACAAGTGGAAGAATTTGTATATCTGGGAAGCATGTTCACTAAGGATGGAAATATGGACATGGACATTGAAAGGAGGGTTAGTGCCGGTAACAGAATTAATGGTGCCTTAAAGTCGGTAGTATCTAATAAGTGCTTATCAAAAGAGGCTAAATTGGCAGTGCACAATGGAGTTCTGGTACCAACCCTTATGTATGGAAGCGAAGCATGGAGTTGGAAAAATAAGGATGAAAGTAAATTGAATGCAGTTGAAATGCGATCTCTCAGGCGAATGTGTGGTAAAACTATGTATGATAGGTGCACTAATGTTGAAATTAGAGCAGAATGCAAGGCTGAGATAAGCATTATCGACAAAATTAAGAAAGGTCTTTTACGTTGGTTCGGTCATGTAGAGCGAATGGATGATGAAAGAACATCTAAAAAAATATATGATGCGACTGTGCCTGGATGTAGAAGTCGAGGAAGGCCGAGAAAGACATGGCATGATCAAGTAAAACAAGTGCTTGAAAGTGGGCATGTAAGAAGTCGGAATAATCGACGTGCGTGCATGAGGAGATGTATGAATGTGGAGGAAGCAAGAGAAGTGTGCCAGGACAGAGTGGTGTGGCGTTCTATCCTCTCTGCCTACCCCTTCGGGGAAATGGCGTGATGGTTAGTTAGTTAGTTAGTTAGGAAAATAAAGTCTTTTTACATACCTGTTGTATCGCTATCAGCTTCTTCATGGTCAATTTCTAAACAAGCAAACATGGGATTTTCAAATCCAACATCAACTCCAACCATGTGATAAACCAATGTGTTGGATTTGTGTGCTTCTAAAGGTGAAGAGATTGTAAGACGAGCTTCGGCATCTCTATTGAGAATGTAAACCATTTTTTTGTTTTCAATGGCTCCTGCAAGGAAAATAATATAAGAAAAGATCGACAAGCTAACATTTAAACGATTGTTTAAAGATTTTGATCAGAAGTGTAAAAGGTTGTTCGTCAAGGTATTCAGTTGAAACACGGAACACTAGAAGCATCATTTAGAATTTAAAAAAAGCAGTTTACAGAACACTCTAGAATGTGTTTAAGGACCAGTAGAATTACTGCTTGTACTAACTTTAAGTAGGTAATTTAAAAAATACAATTTGGTGGATTACAAACCTATCATTACAGCTCTTCTTTTAGGATCAATGGCGAGATATTGTCCAGGAACAATCCTTCTGCATCCTGACTTTCCAAACGTCTCCTGGTGAACTTTTTCCAATACATTTTTAGCAGGAATGTACTCCAATATAACAATTCTTCCAGCGTCAGACCCTACTACAATATAATCTGGAAATAAAGAGGGTTTGTTAATTTCCAATATTGCAATGCAAGGGATTTGACAATTGAAAAAGTTAAATGTGCCATACAAGTTCAATCCAGCTGTGCACCCTGCACATCCAGAGGCGACGAGTTGACTGTATAATTTATGCACTTGAGTTTTAGCGTCTGTGCTCTCGGACACGTTAGACGCATTGCGAAAGTGCAATCACAACCAAAATTAACAGTAACAAAACTATCACGAGTCAGCAGGCATACATTATGGCATTGTTTGTTGATAAAACTGAATGTAACATTTATATAAGGAGTTTCTTAATTTATATTATGACTAGTAACATTTTTTACCATTTAAGTAACAGTGAGTGCAACCTTTTCGTATTTTTTGCGTGTGTTTACAATATTGCCAAATTACTTCCAAAGATTTGAAATGTATATCACTGAATTTAGGTAAACAATTCATTTGTATTTGATTCTCATTCTTAACTACAACCGTTCAACTTTTTGTTTGTTGATTGTACCTATTTTTATATATCTTTTTTTGTGTATTTAACCAGTAACCACTCACCTTGATTCAATTAGATTTTTGTTTAAATGTCTCTATTACTCTAATTGTCCATGCGCTTGGTAGCTGCAAGACAAATTGTAATTGAGTGAGTCTTTCCCGGTAAATTCAAGCCATCTTTAGTAAATAGTTAGGATAAAAATATGTATTGTAATCCTGCCCCAATTTTTTCAAAACTACTAAACTTGTTCGTAAAATCAATTACCCCAATTACTGATATCAGATGGAAGCTGGCATTCCAGTAGTCCATGCGCTCTGTAGCTGCAAGATGACCTGGATTCTTGACTCTATCTGCTATCAGTAGAATTAGTATTTCATTAGTATCGCGTTTTTAGTAAAATTGTTTGAATTTAATTTGTACGTGGGTGAAGCTGAAATTCCAACAGTCCATGCGCTTTGTAGCTGCAAGACGAAATGGGGTTCAGTACTTCACCTACGTATAGATTTAGTATCATTTCTTAGATATAATCGTTGTCTCAGAACCTTTATTCATAAATTGGGAATGGAATAAACTAAGAATATCGAATGTGTAAAGCGCCCTTGAGGTGATTTCTCACAAAAATGGCGCTTAATAAATTATCCATAATAATAATAAATAATACTGATTACGTCGATCAAACTCGCAAGAGACATTTAACATTAAATTAATCTAAGTACGTAGTCAGATTTTTAAAAACCTTCAAGTTCAAGCCACACCGACTCAAATGCCAGTATTCATTCTTGAAAAGTATAAAAAAAAAACTTGTTTTTATAAATAGCAATATAAAAACTCAAGTGACATTTAGAGAGAAATATGCTTTACTAAATCATTGTACAACGATACAGTATGTTAGAACTGGTTAGATAAGAATTTAGGTCTCACATGTGCTTGTATAATGTACACATAATATAACCATGTTGCAGGTTTTATTATTTGCCATGCCTTTCTCAGGTATCTTCAGAGTTCTACACCATACTTCCATCCTTCATTAGATACCTACACGCGACATAACCATAGTAAAAGCTCTTTCTGACTTAACATTCACTAAAAAATCAAGTTTTTTCCGTAACACAGAACAAACTAACAATTTACCGTAAAGCCACATGGAGGCTGTTAAAATTCAGCCAAATTCCCTACCTTTGGTCGCGCCGGTCTGTCTGAAGGCCATAAGAGACCTCACAATCCCAAATATTTCCACAGTCATCAGGGTGTGAACTTTTCCAGTGTGTGGATCAGCCCTGACCAGCTCCAGAACCTTTCCCCTGGAGATAAGAATCTCCTGGGTTTACGTTCCAGAGAATTTTCCGTGGAAAATGGAGCGTGAATAGGAGTAAAGGTGGGCCAAATAAAAAAATTTGCGGTGAAGTAACATTTGTTGAGAGAACATTTCCAAGGAACATAGTATAGTAAGTATGTACCTAATGATGCGAATCTCCCTTCAATTTGGCACTATTTTACGACCATTAAACAGCAAACGACTGTAGACTGGAGATACGTAGTGCCTCGTTGAAAAAGTACAAATACAAAACTCACATAACAAATATATTTTAACTTGAATTTAATATAAGTAATCCAAACGTTTCAACTTACCTACGACGCTTTTTCAAGCAGGATGAAGTAAATAAGTCGGGATTACAAAATTACTAAGACCGGCAGCGTCGCTCGCAGAAGTTGCCGGCCGGAAACAGTTAAAGTCGGAAGTCCAATGCGCGCCCATGTCGCTATTCAAATGGTTTTCTCTACTGCGCAAGCGCTGTTATAAAACAGACATCTTTCACAAGCGGATTTTTCTAGAACTAAATTTTAAGTATAGTGCCATCTGTAATTCAGTAGTAAATATAAACATTTTTGAAATATCTTTCAAAACCTTGTCAAAAAATCATTTAGAGCGAATTGGATGTTCAAATACAGATGGCTCTGCCTGCACTTATTTGGATTATGATGCACACACACCTCATAATATTATATTATTATAATAATAATTATATGTACCTAGTACCTACCCAGTTATGTTGAAAAGAAAATTGAAATTGTCAGCCGGTTTTTTGCCAAAGATCAAAATAATTTTGAAAAGAGACTCGTATGGACTACATATCTTTTTTTAAAAATATATTTAATTCATGATTTTTTTATGTAACAACGACTACTACCCAAAACGGTTTAATTTATCTATTTAATGTTCATCTAATATCTATATCTATTTATGTTTGTTTTGGCCAAAAGTACCAAAATGGAAAAAATAGAAAAATGAACAATTAGGTGTTGCAAGCCATTACTTACTTACCCACCCTAATTTTTATAGCCAATTAAACGTACCACTAACAGCGCTTTAAAATAAGTTGTCTAATTGAATAATAATGTAAGTATATACCAATCTAGTAAAAAAAAAACAATACTTATGTGTTTTAACACTATAAGCTCAACAATTCAGTTTTTTTTTAGAGATACGTAATATATTTTAATTGAATATGTAGGTACCTACATGTTATATTATAAAATAATAAGTAACCTATAATAGATACGTTTCGCTAACGACTGTGAACAGAATCTTCTGGTATAAAAAAGCCAGAAATATTTAAGAGAACCTTGGAATCTCTTGTTGGTTGTTATAGTCATAGAAAGAGTAAAAAGAACACCTGAGAATCTTCTCTATTCCCTCAACACAATTATGTTTTTTTGTCAAAGGCAGATCGTGAGTGAATTCGTTAGCCGTGGGCACATTTTTTCTTTACTATTCTGGAATCTTCATTTGTGTCCGTTGCACAATCACAACATTTTTGTGAGAAAAGAATAATTTTGAAGCCTTTCAACAAATACATACTTACAATATTCCTGTGATTTTAGTATTTAAAAAATACAATATTTTTTTATTATGAAACGTGTCGGAGTGTTCCGTAAATACAGAAATTTAGCTCATCAATTTTAGTCGGTTAGTTTAGTATCTTATTTATTTTATTTTTATTTATTTACGGAAAAATCCATTTTAAATACATAGTTAAGCATAAAAGGGATAACAAGCAGTATAAGTGACAGAACATGAAATTAGTGAAGCTAAGACAGTTGGAATAAAATGTGGACACACTCAAGACAGGATCGGGTCTACTTCAGTGAATGTTTAAATCTTGATAGACTTACACCGAAGAAGTCCAGATCCCGTCTTGAGTTAAATTACATAGTTATTCTTCTTAGTTATCGACGAAAGATACATAATAATATTATAATTACACACATTCAAATCAATTATTCAAAGGGAAGATCCTAAGTGACCTCAGCCGCTTCTCCATTCAATCGAATTCCTCGATTTTCTCCAAAATACAAGATCACGAAAAATGCTTAGTTAACGAGCAACGCTTTACTTTATATAAAAAGCAATTTATTGAGGCGTCTTGCAATCTAATACCTTATATTTACTCGACTAATTAGGTAGACACTTTTTATTGTTTTTATCAGACGAAACATCACATTTATTTTTTGTTCCACTGCGTTCCTATCATCGGAGTGATATAAAATATAACATGTGTAATGTAATATTAGAGTAATATATTAATTTATAAGTCCCGCGTTCGGCCGAACTCAGCAGTATGGGTAGCCAGATGGTCGTTTTGCCATATCTGGAACATCTGTGATGACCGGGAGCGGTGACTATCAATTGGTAGGTACACATTACTTTTTATTTGTACCGACAGTGATGGCTTTACTTAACCGTGCTTTTTAGATTAAAAAAAATATGTGATGTGTGATAAAAATCGTTAAGGAATATGTATTTACATTATTTATTACTTAGCACATTAGCACTTAGGCTAAAAATCATACTTAAAAAATATCCGCGCATAGAATTTGAATAAAAAAATTAAGCGTAAAACGTTAAACATTTTGAATTTAGTTTTGGCTGTTACGATTATAATCTTCAGTAATATTATGAAAATCTGTTAAAACTGTCGGGACTAGAATTAGTAATCCATGCGCTTATTAGTGGCTGCAGGACGAGTTGTAATCTAGCCTTTCTAATTATTTACAACGTTCTTGGGAGAGATTTTTCAGCAAAATAATGCTGTAAAAATATATCCGAAAATAAATAAATTAGGACATCCATGCACCGTGTAGCTGCAGGACGAGTTGTATCTTGAGGAGAGTGTAGGTACAGGCGAAAAATCTGAAAATAAATCAATAAATTTTGCAAAGAGTTCAACCATTATTTTTATTATTTTAGGTACCTACTTTATTAGTTTTTATGGAATTTACAACCTACCTACTTTAGATTCTGATTGCTACCCCGTTTTCCCCACCTCGTTAGTTGGTTTTTCGCTTCGCGCCAACCGGCATCGATATAATGAATAAATTACTGTCGAATCTTGTTAACTCGCGTCTTATATATTTAAGTATGTCTACAACACATACATAAATTCATGTGAATCTCAGTTCTTTTTTGTGTCTTTATCTATCCTAATTTCCGTGGAAATATTCCACAATTCCAAAATTCAAGCCATAAAGCATTTTATTAAATTTACTAGAATGGCTAATTCAAAGAGATCTGTCAATTTTTTTTGTTCTATTTGTATTTTGCAGTGAAAAAAAGACAACTACCTTTATCTACATTCCACTTTCTATTACATTTCAATCGTTTTGTTTCTCTATTAACAAATTGAGATTGAGACAGTTATTTTGAAAATCTTGACACGACAAGGAACGGAAGAAAATAACCCACGTAAAATCAGAGATATTGTAAAATAAACATCATTGCCATATAGTAATTGTTTCGTCCAAAATCTAAGCAATAAAGTCAATGTAGTGATTGTTTTGTGTTCGCTCTATTATTGTGGTGCTCAAAGTATTTGAAGTTTTTCCTGTCCTTTATCGTCCTCCTAAACCTGAACGTGAGTTTCTACTAAAACTGGTGAGTCTTTTTCCTTTGCTGCTGATCCTCATTCAAATTATGTAGTATATATTCTCATTAGGGCATTTCGAATAAAACGTCCCTTTCATAAAAAGGACAATGCCCTTTCCGATGCCTCGGAATTTGAATGAATCCCTTTTAGCGGGTGTGTATGTAAATAGACGTAAAAGGTTGACAGTTGGTGCAATCATGTGATGTGTTCATACGGTTAGGGTTGCCAAAATGTTTTCATGAAAATATTTATTAAAAAAATAGATAATCATCTTTTGTTTGGAACTAACAAGCAAACCTGTTTAAAAGTTATTGTATCTTTCCAAATTAGCATGTATTTATTTTTAGTATTTTTGGCATGAAGGTAGGTAGGTAGGTACTGTGTGTTTAAAAAAAAAATATTCTGAAAGCCCTACGGGCGTTGAAAACAAAATAAAATTTAAAAAAACTTGTATAGAATATACACTACCTACCCATCAATATTTTATTTTTACGTTATTTATATTATCACCATTAACTTTGTCATTGTAAACTTTTTAAAATAAAATAAAAATCACTTTGTTTTTTGATTCACTTTTTATATTCACATAAAAAGTGAATTAAAAAACAAAGTGATTTTAAAGAATTTTTTTATTTTATTTTATTTTTAAATAGCGCTTTATAAATCATCCAGAAATAAATTTTAAAAAATAGGTAGGTACATAATAAATATTGTAAAATTATGATTAAATATTAAAATCTTTATATTCCTCTCTGTCTAATAGATATTATGTCTCCTTAGATATAACCAGTCTTCGTCATATTTCTTTTTTTTTTATGAAAACACTTCAAACCAAACTTTTTTTTTCCCTATTTTTCGTGTATTTTATGTTCTATAATATGTATACTTCAAAAGATTACATAAACTTGGAAAAAAATGTGCATTAATTTTATACGCATCTTAATTAAGACTTATCTATATAAACCTACATTTTTTTTATAACCTATTACAACTGCTGAGAGAAAGAATAGGAAATGGTAACCCTAACTCCAGCTGTTTGCAATAGCGAGTAAGAGGACTGAAAGCCACTCGTCACTAATCACGCGATATGTCCCTCACTAGTCATCGTACTGCAGTACCTACCTATCTTCATTATTCCCGTCCATACCTACTAGTACCTAACTGGCGAGAATTAGGTATTAGGTATTTATACTGCTGGCAATATGGGCGTTCGCGATGCGATGGGGCGCGGGGCGTAGGTTAATAATTATAAAGCAGCCTAATTTTTCACCTAATTTTGATGATATTGTACAGTTTAATGTATTATTTAGGCATATGTTTATATTATTTGTTTGTTTATTGAAAAATGCAGTAGTACTATAAATATTACTATCTACTTTCATAGAACAAAAAAGACCGAAAAAAATCATCTTAATTAAACTTTTTCACTGACCAGCAAAGGTAGGGTATTTAATCAATCAAATATTAATCAAAAATTTCATTTTTTAAATATTGAAGCTTTCGGAATAACATTGAATTGAAAATGCCTTACGCCTACCATTAGCCGATATTCAAACGTTTTTAATAAATCCATTATCTGTCTCTTCTTTCTTTTTCTCAAGGGCAATCAAGATTTAATTATTCTTCTCCTTCTTTTTCTTTTTGGCTTTTCACCGCATTATGCAAGATTTAATTCAATTTATTTGAATAATATAATATGTTATGTAGTGTCATGTTATTCTCCCGCCTCTCGTAAGAATGACATTCCTGACTTCCCTTTAACTGATAAAAAAATAGCAATTTAACTTTTGACCCCGTTATATTCTACCTTATTTCATTACCACAGAATCTGCTCTATGGTAAGTGAAATCTCGTTCTGAGCTTTTTCGTCTATGATTCCTTCTTGCAAAAATAACTGTCATGGCGAACGGCCGCATTTATTTTCTATTCAGGCCGACCCGGCATAAATCCTGGGGAATGAAGACGTAATCGTAAGTGTTATAGCTTTTTAATATTAACTTCCATCCCCGAATCAAAACTACGTACTACAGCCCAGTCACTTTAATCTTTTCAGGTCTAATTCCCTCCCTTTATATACTTCCTTACTCCTGATAATAATATTAGAATATTATAAATTAAAAATGGCCTAGACACTGATCCGTGTCTAGTTATCATCAGCTAGTTACCGAGTGTCACACGCTGACCGGTACATCACGGAACGCAGATATTATCCCATATCCGTCATCGCTCACGCGTGAAATTCTGGACCACGTGTGAGGATATATTTACAATTTGATGCCTCAAAGGACTAATTAACAAAGCTTCACCTCGTGCAGGTCCTGATGTGGACACTGCACAATGACGATACATGGATTCTTCACCTCTCTTCAAAATTTCACCTCTACATAAAATTAAATTCTTAACCTCCAAATCACTTCGTTCATCTCAACACTAGCCTGTTTTTTTTCTTTAATCTTCGACGTAGAACTTTTTAATTGTAAATTCCAGTATGAATGATTCGATGGATGGATTCATTACTTAAGTTTTCAACCTATATTTGCAATTATATCTTTGTTATATCTTGTTAAAATTATAACCTATATACTTACCGTGCCTAACACATCTTCTTAACCTTGTAAACATACTTATATTTTAATTACACACATTGAATTTCTATAGCTTTGTTTTATTTATATTCTGAACTCTGTGGTATTTCAATCCTTGCTTACTTTTATAAATTTTCGTGAGTCTTTTGCTAACTGATTGAGCTATGCAGGTGAGCGTCTGAGGTTGTGGAGCCAATCAGGCAAGCCTCTCACCCTCTACGTTACAGTAGGTTCGTAGGTACATACTTTACTTGTCATAATTTTGACTGAATGCAAATGAAAATCCAAATTGCAAATAATAAATAAATAATGAACTCATAAAAATTATGACATTTCGAACTTTCGGTTTTTTATATATTTTTATTTATTGTAAGAAATAATTTTACAGTAGCCCTTATAAAACTAACACAAGTTTTGTCATAAGGTTCTACAGTATATAAAAATAAAAATAAAAACAAAATTAAACAAAAATAAAAACTATAAAAAACAAAAATTAACAAATTTAAAAAATATATATATATATTTTTAAAAATATACACATACATACTTATATGCACATGCATACTTATATGCAAATGCATACATGCATACATACATACATTCTAACATAAAAAATAAGTAAAAAATAATTAAGTCCCTATAGCATTTAGGTATTCCCAACATCCATATTTTTTTAAGGAAATGTGAATTTTCTTTCTGATTTTTTAAATAAGTATAGCTACTTATATGTAGATATTAGATTGTGTTGAAAATGCAGTTTTTCTAGAAGGTCCAAAGGATGTAGATTATTAAAAACAACTCAGAATAGTCCAAAACGGTAAATAAACAGCGCTTTCTCTCTACACAGGTATATGAATTAGCAATAAATAAGGTTAGCTATGTGCATCTCTCCTTACACAGTAGCTGGTAGCTGCTATGTGTTGTGATCACAAATTGCAATGTGAGGCATGTTCCGTAAGAGGTAATTGAAAATTCCCCGCCTGAATATTTACCATTTACCATCGGCTATATTGCATTCCGATCCCATGCGTAACTCCGCTATACTGAGGCATTACCACATACAATTTTCACGCGTTCGTTTTCCAAGCTTCACAAGCGTTCGTACGTATGTGCTATAGAATTGCATGGCGCTTATGTCTTTTGTATGAGTAAAATCTCAAAAACGCCGTGTATGTTATGGCAATGTACACTGCACATAGAATAATAACTACCAGTTAATCTAACTCATTTTAATAAGCATTTAAATTGAATTTATTAGGTACTTTTCACGTAAAAAATAATTATAATTATATGTCACCGGAGCGAAGTTACCATTCACAGATTTATTGATTTAATTAACTCGATCTTTAATTATAAAATACTGAACAGTTCTGAGTACTTTTGATATTCAACCCCTAAAGTATGAAAGTGAAGAATGGCGTTAAATAAATAGACTGAAAATATTGACATACCTACGATCTCTTTTTAGGCGAATATGTAGCATGTATGATAGTGGTGTATCCGTTGCAGGCAAATCGCTGTTTCAGCCAGATTACAATCTGCCTAGACATTTTTTAAAAAGATTTAAAGATTAATTAAAAGATCATGCGATTGTGCGAACAAAATAAACATTTTTTCGGCTCCTAGTTCCGTTCTGCGCTCGTTGCAGTAACAAAAATAAATTAAATAAATATTTATATAAATATATTTAAGGTTCTTAGAACAATGCGGTAGACCTAGTATTATTAAGCCTTATCTTGGGTGATCAGATTCTTGAACAAATGGTAGCAAGATCTTTACGTACCAACGTAGGCACAGAGTATCAATCTTTTGTTATTCCCGACGACAACTTCGGTCTTTAATGAATGTTTCCTTTCTTATAATCGTGTATTTAAATCACAAACACATTTTGAATGCCAACAAAAAACGAGACATTGTTGAAGCCGCTTGTGAGGTCCAATCAATTTCGAGTCTTCGGACAATATCCATACTGTTCAATTTAACTCCACATCCGGAACATTAAAAAATAGGATACGCGCAACAAAATAATTGTCGCATATAAAAAGGGCAAAAAACATACTTACTTATCCTGCACCAAGCTTCTTTATTTATCAAAGCATTTTGGTGAAGTATGTTCACTTTGTCAGACAATATAGTTGAATCTTCTTTGTATCTGCAGATCTATGCACGTGCACAGAGAGATGGTCGATAAATCACAGATCCGTGCAGAGCTTTCTTTGTTTTAAATGGCAATACTAGATCTAAAAATAATAATGAGAGCATTCATTAAATTGGAAATAAATGGCATTGATCAATTCACGGATGTTGCGGGTTATAAGTTGTTATTGTGGGACAACAATTTATTCGTAGTCCTATTAAAAAGAGATTACAATAATTACTTACGGATAAATTTATTTAATTTATTTGTAGGTACATCTACGCCCGATGGGCATTACATTACAATTAGTAAAAAAATAGTGTATTACAGTACATTTCAACTAATAGCAAACATAAGTACCTACATAATATACAGCAGTAATTAAAAATACAAATAAACAAAAATAATGCATACAAGTAAATACGTTTTATACCTTACAGAAAGTTAAATTACTGAACATTTTTGATAAATTGTTTTTAGTAAACTTAATGAAAACTTGTTCGTTGACCTGATGAAAGTATTAGGACGCTAAATGATTCATTGACCCATATTATGCAAATCCGCATATCTGTGATTGATTTAAAATATTTGTTATGTTGCCGCTAGAAAAACTCGAATTTTCTCGGTGTAGGTAGTAAGTAGGTACCTAATAAATTATACCGGATGCATAGTAAATATATTACGCTTAGATATATCTACCCATCACGTAGGTATGTATATCCACTCTATTATTAATTTCGATTACATGCACCGTCTCAATCTTTATTTAATTCTATTTTAATTATAAAATAGTTTATAACACAATAAGTATAGGGTAGGTATATATGTAAACCAATATTTTGCAACTTCTGTGCTGCGTACCGATCATTATGTATCGACAACGAAAACTTCATGAATCAGTGTAAATCAACCACATCGTAATAAAGCCATTACTCTATCTGGGAACAAATAATTTAAGAACAATAATTTATTCTTCCAACCCATAAATTTACTTTCAGACGTTCCATTACACGTAATAATATGGTGAATATTCACAGTTATAACCATCAGAGTTTTCAATGGCGGTTGCAACTTTAGAAACAAACACTTAAACCATAAACTTTATATAATAGCTAGTTTCCAGACGATCGTTTTCAATCTATGAATAAATAGATACCTAGGTACATTTTGCTTGATTTATCGAACGTTATAAATCGTGAGTAAGACACCGTGTACTAAATTTGTTTTGGTCAATAAACTTGCATAGAAAAAAAATGTATTTACCCATTGACTAGTCAATGTATGTATGTATTTATTTACCAACTTCGTTTTTTCTTATCAAGCACAATAATAATAGTATTTGTTGCTAGATATAAACTAAAAATTCTGGTTCCTTCCAGTAATGTAATCTATGTAATCATTAAAAAAAATAACTCTCGATTTGGCCATTTTCCCTATACGGCTTGTCTCATTATTTTCATGGCACAAGTATAAAAGAAACACCCCAATAAATTGCGATACCAGCTTTTTAAATACATACCTAAGTATTATTGTTGCCGTGATTAAATATACTTCAAAATGAATACTAACATGATTTCCTGGAATAACAGATTGTTCCAGTTTAAACGTCGTCTTTTTATAAGAACTAGGATAAATCAAAGTGTGCTCAAATCAACGACCTACGTGTTTCATGGTATTGTCTCCACCCGCCTCAATGGCGCCAAAGTCGGTATTTACTAAGCCAGTGTCTACTAGAAATATTTATATATGGACATGGACATGGCTACAAGAACACTAGGCCGCAGTGGACAATAATTAACATAATGGGTACATTATTTATAGCTGGATACATTTCCTTTCCATCTTCTATTCCAGTAGACATTTCACGTCATGCATTTTGATTTGATTTTTTCTTGCCGTGAAGCCAAGGTGTTAAAAGAATATTAATCATTTCATGTAGACTTCCAATACAGGTACTACCGGAATATTTGGAGTTGAATTGAATTTATTTTTCATTGCCTAAATGGTTGAAGATGTGTTGATGAAGTTGCAACTGTATTGATTTTTCAGTCGTAACCATAAAATCATAAAGTACACTATGTCCACGAGACATGATTTTATATATGTAATGTATTAAATATTATTACGTAAATTTATCAACTAGATAAATTGATTAAAATTTACTTAAGTTATGTATGTATTTCTGAATTAAAACAGATCGGACAGTAAAAATTTTAGCATTAAAAATACTACAATAACGAAATAATCCATATTAAATTACTATTGCAGGTAATTATTTTTTTTGTACCTACGTATTTCCATCATAGATTCTGTGAGTTCCTATGGCTTCTTTTGTTTTTACATGTTATATACATACTTGTTTGTTTTCAAGCGTTTTTCTATAAGTTTCTTAAATAATTATCAGTGTACAACACAGAATCACAATCCTTTTTACCATGATTTAACAACGTAAACCAATTATTACGAGGCTCCAGTTACCAACTTGAATATTAAAAAAATGTCGTCCGGATGACCAAAGTTGTAAACCAACCTCCCAAAGTTAACCATAAATGGATCAAGCGACTTAGTAGAATATGGTCAGGCGCCAGATTATTGCTGTCACAAGAAATTGTCTCAAGATGACTATCTACTGAAGATTTTTTTTGTACTTTTTATTCATATGACATATTGTGTTATGTAGTCTCAAACCTGACTACCTAAAACAAGATTTGAAATGCAGGCATTTCGTAGATTTAAAATTGAAATCACGCAAAGTTCGTAAACGTCCACAAAACTGTCTGTTTTTGATGTCGTCATTTTTCAATAACTATTTATTTATAAAAATTTATGGTCGTGAAATTGGTAAACATACTATGCAGTAACCTGAAAATGTTCTAGATACTTCTAGAATTTTAATATAAAAATTAATTTTTAGTACAAAGATACAAACTTGGAGGAATCACTATAATAATAATAGATATATTTTATTAGTCTGTACTTATCTTAAACTCATTTTAATCCTTTATTGTTTAATGTCGTTTCGACAGAAAATCATATTTTATTCATACGATTTGAAAAGTATAAGACTCGTGTGAAGAAACCTATTTCAGCCGTCCTCAATGTAAGTCCTTTATGCATCACCTGTAATTTTACAGCGACTGTACCTACCTGGTAGTAACAATTAAGAACATAAATCTTGTTTACTTTAGAGCATTACCTGTTTTTGCATTGTTTTTCATTCGAAGAAAGGTTTTTGTAAGGAAGGATCGTATAACAAGAGACTAAAGTCAGAGATGGCGACTTTGTGTGAAACAAAGGAATACCTGTTTACCTTGGGAATGATATTTTCAATGTTAAAAGTAATATAAGTGTATTTATTGCATATCCGTTCCTTGGGTGGATGTTAGCTTTAAACAACGCCATAAAACTGATCATTCACTACCCAGAAGTTGCAGATGGTTTAAATAAAATTGTAAGCCAGAATAAAACTCCATTAAATTTACCTCCACCTAATTTATATTTTATCATAAATAAGGCTGACGAAATTTCTAACCATAGATATTCAAAGTTTTGACGCCTCCTACGTATAATATCATAACCCACAAAATTCGATTTTACAGGAGGAGCATTTGAAAATATTTTCGTTCATATGCATTGGTTGTAGATACGACAAAATACGCCCCAAAAAAGCCCTTATTATATTTTCGTTGGCAAAATATTTTTTTTTGTTTTGGTAGAATTAAATAAATAAAGTAAAGTTTAAATAAAGGCTTAATAAGAGAGTGGCTACTCGATCAAGAGTTTTTAACTTATCTCTAATTGCGTTTATTGTTCGTAATTATGTACCTACTGTATATAAATGGAATCTTAGATATTTAGATTTAATATACATATTCTGATGTTCAACTTGATCTCTACCAACAAGCCACAAAATTGGCTTGGTAGGATTGTGGTGTGAAAAATAAAATAAAAAAAAAAAAGAATTATAAAAAAGAAGATATGGTTTAATACAGACGAAATCCACCAAAAACTCAAAATCGACGATTTGTGGGTTACGATATTATACGTAGGAGGCGTCGGTTTGTGCATTTTGCAAATATGTATGTAAGTATTAATTATTTTTTTAATGTTATGTCATTGTTTTAGAATTTTTATGTAATCCAAGGTAGGTATTAGTGGATGTTTAGATACATGTATCATTAAAACCATCCCCAAATATCATCATGGTATTATTTTTAAAATATACGTATCGATTAAAAAATATTTGCTCCGTGTATATTAAATCGAAAACGAAATTGATCGAATAGAGGCTGGAAAACTGAAAGCTACATTAAACAATGAAGGATTAAGGAAATAAGGCAGACAAAAACCTAACATTAAAATATGTGTATTTTTTTTAAAATATATTTTATTAGAATTTAAGGGAAAAAAGTTTATTTTACGTAACGAATGATCAAGAATCTCTGCACATGGTGTACCAATGCAGTGCCCTATGCATCATTGTGTGTGGATAATGGAAATTAATAGTTGTAGGTATAGTTTGTATTTTTCATTTCAAGAGTGTGGCGGTTCATTCATTAACAAAAATTCAAAGTTCGTCTATATTGTAGTGTTAGATAAGTCCCCGAGGAAATTACATATTTATTACGCTGTGTGACGAATAGAGGTTCTTTTAGAAAAGTCAGGTACAGATATTGTAGGTACAGGTAAACTCTCAAACACGAAGTATTCATAGATTTCTAAGAAAATATCCATACATTATACACCTGAACTGAACTGGTAACTGAAGAAACTTTCGCAGGTGTACGTGACGTTCAATAATGGTTAAGTTGTAAATTTTACGTAGAATCTAGATTTATCATATCTAGATTTGCTTCGGTAATTTCTAGATTCGTTGTATTTTTATATTTTTTATGCTCAATAGTTTTTGTCCGCCTCGAGGTGTAGCGGTAGCTCGTTGTGCTGCCACGAATGAGGTCGCGGGTACGATTCCCGAAGGATGTCAATATGAAATATTTATTTGAATGTGTTTTTCGAATAAAAATGTTCCATTTGCGATATCTAGGACTGGCGGTGAAGCGTAAGACTGATCATCTTGCCGTCATGTAACAAATTATCAAGATTTGCTTCATTTGTGTATCAAAGCAGGGCCCTATGCACTTGGGTGCGGTTAATCGAGAGTAGTGATGACGGTCAAAAATATTTTTAATTGGGCAGAATAATAATATAATAAATATAAACAGCATTTTTGCAATCATAAAGGTTTCTGCTAAAATGCTTAGCAATTTTCTCAATGGATGACAGATATATTGGCAGATATGGATATCAAATACTAGGTGGAATGGAGAATGTTGTAATACATCAAGTGGCCACTTAACCCAGCCAATGACAGGTCATAAGCCCTGTAAACGCCTAGATATCCATATTCACTTCCAAATTTCTCGTCTCTGTTGAGATGTCAAAATATAATAAATATTTCAAATGTGATACCTTGGACTGGCGTTGAAGCGTAAGTCTGATCATTTAGCCTTCGTATAACAAATGATTTAGATTCGCTGCACTTGGTGTACCAATGCAGTGCCCTATGCACCATTGGGTGTCCTCGAGTCCTAAGTATCACATATGAAATATTTTTGTGTAAAAAACACATTGGATAGTATTTATAAATTAAATTATATTGAAATATGTATTTTTTTTAAGGAAATACGAAATATAAAAATAAGTATGAGTTATGAGGTATCTTAAAAAAGTTAGATAGGTATTTACAAGTATCGCAATCAAAACTAGTGACTTAAAAATCGAGACATTGAAACCCCTCTAGTTCCAAGGTCTTATTAGTTACGGGTAGGCGCATGCATCCCCTAGTGAAAACGTTGCCTAGCAACGGAATTTCCTATTGGTTGCCGGGAAATTCAAAATGGCCGCCAAAAGATCGATTTCATGCAGGGCGGAATAACAGGGGGTTTTCCGCGTTATAATATTTTCCCATGTTTTTAAACCTTGACGAAAAATAATAATAAAACTCGTAGGTACGTATTTCTTGAAACATTCGGGAAATAGACTTTTATAAACTTATTATGTATTTAATCGGCACAGTTTAATTATCGTTTTCTCTATTAATTCTGCTCCAAGAATGTATATTTAAAAGTATTGTAATATGTTTAATATAAAAAAAAATTATGTCATAATTTTACTTTTTAAATTTTTACATTTTATAACGATTTGTAATATTTTCTTATAAAATTTTCTATGTAGGTATAATTTTAAATTAGATTCCCCTTCTCCATTTTTTTTTTTTTCATTAATCTAAGGTAGTCGATTAGGTACCAAACAAATATTATTTTATTGCTTATAATTTTTTACACAGATTTTAACAAATGTATTTCTCATTGACATGTAAACACATGCAAAATTCACTGTTTACCATATATTATTCATATTTAGGTTACCTATTGGGCAAGACAGGAAATATTAAGCTTGCAATGTGCTTGATTTTTCAAAGAACGTTTTATTTTTGAAATGGGACATAAACAAATAATATTAGTTCATCCGTTGTGAATATGGTGAAGTATTTATCAATGTAATTTATCAAAATAGTTAATCAGGAAGTTATTTAAATAGAAATTAATAACTATGTTTTTTTTTTCATTCATCAGATCATGATGCAGAATTGCTATGACAATAATGGTTTTATTTTAGATAATTAATAATTTTATGCTAGGAAGTTACTTTAATACCAATAAACTCGTTATGCTAAAAAAAACTACTACCCCTTCTACAACAGAATGAAAACAATATTAAACTGAAAAAAGAGCAATTGTTATTTTTTTTTGTTTTTATATTTTGTAATACTTTTTTTGCTACTTCCCTTATCCACACATAATGGCGAATTGTCACACCAATTGCAGTGTAGCTTCATTTTTTGTTACATTAAGATGAGAAATGCCGACTCTTTAATTCCTGCATTGTGCCGGTGCTCCTTTATGGATGCGAATCCTGGCACCTCACAAAAGCTCAGAATGCTCGCTTGTTGAGTTTTTGAGAATAAGTGTCTGAGAAGGATTCTAGGCATTAGGTGGTTTGACTTCACCAACGCTGAAGTTAGGGAATGGACGCAGCAACGTGAAGATGCGGCGTTGGACCTGGCTTGGGCATGTACTCCGGATGCCTCGGGAGAGCCTGAACCCAAGTTGCCTCTTCTTTACGCCTGCAAGGTCCCACCGTCCTGGCAGACCGTCGATGACCATCCTACGGCTGTATTCGGCGGAGCTGATGGATGCGGGCCTGACGTGGGAGGAGGCGAGAGAGCTGGCTGGTGACAGGGTCTCCTGGAGAGATCTAGTGATGTCCACATGCTCCACATAGGAGCGAACGTGGCGAAAGAAAGAAGAATATAAGAAAAACAGTCTTAAAATTCAGCACTATTCTATGTAATTGAATCACATAGTGAAATGTTTTTATTTGACACCACATTAAAATAAATATTTCATATTGACCCCGTTGGCGTCGGGTTGGGTTAACCTAACCGTCCTAACCAAAGACTCTGCCATCCTACGACCAAAAGACTGTTAAGTGAAAAGAAGTTAATTTTTACAACAAAAGCAAAAAAAGTGAAAAAATTTTAGAAAAAAAGTGGAATTTTTAATACATATTTAATTTTTGAATTAATTTTCTCTTAACGGTATTTTAGTCAACGAGGGCAGAACTGTAATACGCAATGTAAACGCCCAGATATCCACTAACACCCGATCAGCATTATATTAAGGACATCAATGAGCGAATGATTGCAGAGCGATCGCCGAGAATTCGGGGCGCGTTAGGACCGCGTATATTTACGTTGGCCCGCGCACGTGGTGACCATCCGTCAGCCGTGGTCGGAAATACACCGAGACACGTGGGCCAGTAGGTGGTAGGTGCCGACTATTATACCAGGGACCCCTATGCTAGATTAAAAGCAAAAAATCGCAAGTGACACTTCGGAATGGCGAGTGATCTACGGTACAAATCACTCGCCTTTCCGAAGTGTCGCATGCGACTTTAAGTCCAGCATAAGACCTCAGAACGCACACTTATGTTAGTGACGATGATGACAGATGCCCAACTGCTGAGATGCGTGGGATAGTCGCGTGATTCAAGGAAAATCACCATTTATTAAATTAAATTACATTCAAAACATCGAGTGAATGAAAGAAACATTATAATTACAATATTACAAATAATACGCATTCTTAAAATCACAAAAAAATCCGCACTAGGACTCGAGTTCGGGTCTTTTGATCATCGGTCAGGTGCTTTACACAGACACGTGGAACAGTAGGTGGAAGGTGCAAAATATTTTTTTAATGTATTTATTTATTAGGTATGGCATCAGAAGTTGCACAGAGGAGCATGGAGAGGATTATGCTTGGAATAACATTAAGAGACCGAAAAAGGAACGATTGGATCCGACGCCAGACAAAGGTCTGCGACGTGGTGAAGCGAATTGCTTGGTTTGAAGTGGAAATGGGCCGGTCACATAGCCAGAATGATGGACGACAGATGGACGAAACGCGTTTGGTGTGGAGAACGAGGGACCAGAGGCCTCAAGGACGTCCACCGATGAGATGGGTGGACGACATCAGGAAGTCTGCTGGAAGACAGTGGATGGGGACGGCGCAGGATCGGGAGGAGTGGAGACGGCAGGGGGAGGCCTATGTCCAGCAGTGGACCTCAACGGGCTGAGATGATGATGATGATGATGATGGCATCAGAACGCAGACTTAATGTAGTGACCGATGGTGACAAATGCCCCTACTGCTGAGATGCGTGGAACACTTTGGCGTCATTTTTATTATATGACATTTAAAACATCAGAAAAAAGAATAAAGCAAAACAATTACGATACTCATTCATCAAATCTCGAGATTAATAATTGTTCGCACCAGGATTTGAGATTGGGTGTTCTGGCTGCCGGTTAGGTGTTTGTTTCTTGTAACAATTTCAGGTTCTAAAAAGGTCATAAATAGGTTCTAGAACTTTTTTAGAACTAAAATTGTTATTAGGAATTGACCACTTAACTAAATGACCAATGTTTTCACCGAAAAACCTTCGAATATAACTCTCTCCAACACACAATATATATACACTCAATACACACAATTTGTACCATTTTAAAAAAAAAGATTTTTTTAATTTAATAGTGTTTTTGTAATTAATTTTTATTTGTTTTATTAAATAATGTAATAGGAAGGGGGATCAGGGATATCGAAGGACAGTTTACTTCAAAACTACGAGGAGTGACCTTGACCTTACTGCTTAGAGTAGAGGCAGTTTATAGAATTCATATTGCGTCATATAGGGAGTGGATTTTAAAGATATCTATATAATAAATTAACAATAATCAATTTTTTTTAAATTGCCTTTTATAATAAGGGGACCTACTTCTACTTTTTATTGTAATACAAGAGCGGTATGTACTTTTTAAGTTAACATACGGAGCAACATCGCGAGCATCACACAGCTGTTGGAATGACTTTTCTATTCTTACCTCGGCTCGCATATAGGCTTATTGGGCTGACAAGTCATTGTCATGAAATTAACACTTTGTATCCTATAGATGCATTATTTTAAAGCTCGCCATTTTTCCTCCGTTTTTCTTTCTTTCTTTCTCACAACTTTTCAAAAAATTGATCTTTGATTTTTTATGTTTTGTCGCCTCGTGGTTTAGCGGATGCATAAGGTCGCGTGTTCAATACCTGGCGGGGTCAATATGGCATATATTTAGATAGTTCAATGTAGTTTTTCACATGAAAATGTTTCATACAATATGATACCTTGGACTAGCGTCGATGACTAAGATTGACATCTTTCTTTTACGTAAAAAAAGATAAAGATTCACTGCTTTTGGTGTACCAATGCAGTGCCTATGGATCATTGGGTGTGGATAAAGGAAAGTAGTAGTCTGTAGTTTATACTATGGTATAGTAGTAGGTACTATATATTCTCAAGAAACACGTTGGCTTTGTTTTAATACGGGATATAACCATAAACTTTTGTATTTTTATACTGTGTAATAGAAACTTCCTGTAAAACATTAAATCTTTTTTAATTACCAGTCATTTGCATGAATCATCGCGCCGAATTCATGTGGAATAGAAATCCAATTAAAAATCGTTAGGAATATAAACCTGTCGCAGTTCTGGACAAATGGTTTGAGGGGAGTATCTGGAAAGTGGCTAATTTGTGGTGATTTAAGATCAAATGACGAGAGGTTTACTGTTTGACAGACGACCGCCGCCATTTCGTGAAACTCGGATGTATAAATTTTCATTTCAATCGTTATAACAAATTTACAGGGAATTTAATTTGTAGATACGCAAAGTGGTTATTTGTTCCGGAGGAAAAAATATGAAGAAATAAATCAAAAATATATTTTAAATTAAGAAGAAAATTTGACACGTGTTCTATTCTGTTTGATTTAGCGAACACACTTCTCATCTACGAATGTAATTCTTGAGTACATATATATATATATATATATACACCGTTTCCCACGGTGAGACCGCGAAACTCCAAAGGTGATTATTCATGATATTCTGAGAAAAAAATCTTAATAAAGTTTTTCAAAAAACTCAATTCTAATTTCTTAAAAAAATGATTAAAATATGAATAAAAATTCACGCGTGTAATACCGTCCATTTTTGAACTGGCTAACACCACGTGACCTGCACCAATTTCAGATATGAAATTCGAATTTTGAATGTACGCACAAGGCAAGGCGTTCGGTGACCAGAGCGGACCCCCACTCCTCCCCGCCCACCGCCACCCCGCCACCGCTAGCATTTCAAACAGAAGCCAGTATTACATAGTCGCTTTTTATTAATACTTTTTTTTAATTAACGGTGTATATATATATATATATATATCAGTAAAAAACGTAAATTCTAAAAAAATTTTTCTGAAAATACAATAAAAAATTATTCATTTTTCGCAAAGTTATGCAGAGGTGGTGAATTCTCGTCAAATATTGGTCTGCCGACCTGTTAAGTAGGGTTAAGGCTGTAAAAAAAGTATATTTTTGAAGGCTAAAGGTTTTCGCAGTTTACATTAATTTGATGTTTCTGGAAATAATAACTGAACAGAAAATTTTGTTCAATTCAACTTAACAGGTTATTTATTTCTGTACATAATATAAAGATGCCGAAGCTTCATTAGGCAGCTTTTCGCGTTCGACAGCAAGTATATTTATGTGGACTTCACATAAAGCCCACTTTATACGGGACAGTTAACTGTGCAGTTTCTTGATCAGAAAACTACACAGTTTCTTGTACCGTTTTCTGACCAATAAAAACTGGGCGGTGTGAATTTTACCTTTACACGGCACAGTTTACTGTCTGTAGGCATGCACAGAACGCGACAATCGGACCATACAATACACAGTCGGACTGCCATAAATGTTACCATACTAATAATCTCTATCGTTGCCTGTCTTATCGTTTTTTTGCAGATCTATCGATTTTATGGAGATTTATCAAATCTACTGAAAATGTACAACCGTTTAAACGATTTTGGAGTAATTTTAATTTTAAAGCATTTATTTTATGCAATTATAAGCGCAGATAAATTTAACATAATATTATGAATAACTTTACGAACTTCTACCGATTTTACAATTTGGCAACATTACTCATCTGTCAAATAGTCGTTATTCGATATTTTGAATTTCGATCTAGGATTTCAGTTCATGTTATTTATTATAATATATTTATATTTGCCATAGTAAAAGTTTATTTGTAATATTACCGATACTATTGAATATTATACGTATTATACTGTCGTAATCGCGCGGGTGATGCGCGCGCCGAAACTGTGTAAAAAATGTGTGGAATTAGCGCACAGTGAGAATCTGACACTAGCACACAGTTTTTCATCCAGTTTTAGCTTTATGCGGGACAGTTTTCAGACTGCACAGGAAACTGTGTAGTAAACTGTCCCGTATATAGTGGGCTCAAGTCAATTTCAGTTGCAGAATTCGACATTTGATGGTTAAACTGGCAACTTGGCAAGTAGGTAGACCTATACTTTACTAACTGGCTCACCGAAATGAACCATGTAAAAATAATCTATGGACAGTGATTAATTACCTGCTTTCCGTTTTTCATTGTCCGGGACATACCACATTTCACATCCTACCCCGTCTCGCGGGGTGAACGGCCGAACAGAAAAGTAAGAATATATGCGCAGTCTTGTCAGGAGTCAGATGTGACGGAGTGTCCCGATCTCCGCCATACTTCATCAGAAATAGTCTACCCTCGGGGAGACAGCTGCGAGCAAAATGGTGGCAATCTGCTGTACTCGAAATTCTAAATGGCGGGAAAACAAAAAGAAGACATACGAGTACCTATCACGAAATTAGAAAAAATCAAATTCAACACCAATCCGACCAAACACTTTATCAATACTGATCTGTGGAGGAGCCGAGATCCTGGTGCCTTAAAAATAGGCAAGCATTAAATAGGCGAGAATTCCGGATGCCTTGTACATTTACATAAATTAGGCTTTTACATTTACATGTAACTACATAACATAATATCAGCGAATGTAATAGAATAATATCCTATTCCGGCATGTCTTTTTTTAAATAATTAAAAAAAAAATTGTTATTATATTTATTTAGTTCCATATAAATTTCTGCATAAATTTAAATATCTCACTAACATTGGATTTTCCTTTAAATATCGCACTTATTCATTAAATTGTTACCGCTAAAAATTATCTTGTGAAATGATTGTGATGGTTTGATATTATATGTATATTATTAATTTACTCTAAACGTTCGCGCAAATAAATCACAAAAAATGGTGATGATAAAGAATCGTTCATGTCATGAAATGATTCAGGAATCATGTTATTTTTCAGAACAGTTGCTCAAACAGGTGCAGCAACTTGGTAAATGAGATGTTTAGCTCATGAAAATAAAAAAATGGACTAATACTTTGTAGGGGATAGATTCATGTCTTGCGGCTACTACGCGCATGGACGTGGATTCAATCATACATAAAACATAAAGGATACTAGAATTAATATTATGTATATACAGTTTTAAATAGGGTTGTTAGTACAAAGATAAGAGAAAATCATACTTATCATGAAAATAAGCTAAATAATTATAGTAGTATATAAAACACATTTGGGTATAAAATAAATGCATAATAATATTCAGCAAAATTGCCTATATTATATCTACGTTTTTATTCTGTTTAATTATTAAAAAGGTTAAAATAAAAATTAAAAAAAGCTCAAACTTACGTACAGCTCTAAATTTAATACTGCAATACGTCAAAATTAACACTAAGTGAGTACCTACCAGTATTTTCAATTCATACCCTCATATCATTACCAATATATAGTACCAGCTGTTGGCGCGATACTCACCGAAGCTCGGAATTTCTACACTTGGAGAGCTTTAATATCCAGTAAAGCTCGACATCTGTTCATAGTACGTATGGAATACAAATAGCCGGGAAGCCATGAAAGCGCCGCGACGTCCAACCCTCCGCAAAGGCGTCGCAGACGTCGCGATGTAAAAAATGGATTGCAATGTATTTAAATAGCTCTTCGTGAGATTGAAAAGATACTCGACATGTGGTCAGGTAAAAATACATCAATGCTGATTAACTAAATAATAATGTTTATTTTCACACACTCTTTGAAATGCAGTTATATTGCTAATTTTTTTAATGGCAGATCAAAAATTATAAAGAATGTCTGTAAAGCAAGCATTTCATAAATGTATTGTTATTGATTTAGACAGTTTTGATGAAATTGTATGAACGAAATACGCATTCCACAAGAAATATAGTTAATTGATCACCGTTATTTTAAAGTTTAAATTTATTAGTTAAAGTCACACATTGAGGGTTTAATATTTTTTGGTTGAGAAATAATTTTTAATCACAGCAAAAATACATTAAATATTCCATTTATGCAAGTAATGAATCCTATAAATATAAAGGCCTCACCAGAATTTTTCACATTGGCAAATAATCGTTCAGACAAAATTTCAAATGATCTTTATCTTTGTTTTTAAAATAAACATAACATTGTTTTCGTGACTAAGTCATAGGTATCTTCATTTACAACTTCTTAATAATCTTCACATTATTGCACATTGTCACTTAATCCTATGGAAAAAATTAGATGCGCCTGATTCAGTATAACATACGACCCGGTTCGCTAAACGCGTGGGGTGTAGCTTCTTTTGTAATCAATTTCATTAAATGAAAGTCAATTTGATGTAAGTGCGAGGCGTTAATGGTCGTTCGTTGTTCACAGAAAATCCCCTCAGCAAAACGTTATCTTCCACATGTTGTTCCAACGCAAATGAAACGGCTGGTACTGCTGATTAAATTGAACAAAATTTAATTTGGACTAATGGCGTTTGTACACACAGTATCTAGCAGCCGGCCAATAAAACGGGGAACAAATTGTTACACAAACTTAGACTTTGTACTTGCTGGCTTGCTACGTATGTACTATGCGGGTCTAAATAATAGTATCAGTGGTGTTGTGGGGAGACTTAAATCTGGCGAACATTAGGTAAATAAAATAAAAAAATAAGATAATGGAGCCCAAAAGTTAATGACTTGGTATGTTTTTCAGTCCAATCGCTTGACCTGGAAGCTGTTTGGTGGATTCGAGCGGATAAAGGTATGATGATGTTTTTCAGTAATTTTTACAAAACTAAATTATGACTAAATATAACGATGTTATGTGTTACTATTGGTTTATTCTATAGAAATAGAATTTACCTTCACTACTTGGATTCGGTAGTAACGTTCTCCCATCGACTGGTGAAAAGACACTAAATTAGAATACAGATGTTTTACAGAAAAAATACAGAAAAATTAAATTGCAAAACTTAAGAATCTAGACACAAGGGTTACATAAATATTGATTAGAAAAAATAGAAAAAAACACATTTTGGAACAGTGGTGATGGTAAAACGTTACTCCCAAAACCAGGTAGTGTAGGTAAATTCTAATTCTATAGAATAAACAATAGAATACACACATAACATCGTTTTATTTAATCATAATTCATTATGAAGTGTTACAAAGTGAAAGCCGAATCAATCAACAAAATTTACAAAACTACGCTATTTCAGTTTAAAAATAAACTGAAGAGTTGAGAGAAAGATAATTTTAATAAGGAGTAGATGTAATGGAAAATAAAATTGTTAAGGCGTAATAAGCGACAAAAATATTGAAGACAACGATAGAAGACAGCTATATTTGATAAATACAATAAAATCAAACATTATTATATATATTTTATGTCAAGTTCTTTAGATGTAGATGGAGATGGCCATAAAAATAAGTATGAGGGGTTGAACTCCGAGACCCTTTCTAAGACCCTACATTATTCTATTGAATAATTTCATTCGCTGAACCCTCGGCCGCGTTGCGTATAAAGTATAAAGCAATACGTACTGCGCGGCATTACGAATTCATTCGTCTCCGCATGGCTGCCATTTTGTGCACGCGTCCAACGTTACCCTTGGGAAAATGAACGAGAACGGAAACTCGGAAAATGGTAGCAAAACGAACGAATGCCTCCGTCGGGAGTTCGGAAATCGAACTTCAAAATACTTGAATCAAATACAGAAAACGATAAAACTAATTATTTGAAAAAGCGGTTTTATTTCGCGATTCGAATATTAGTTTGCAAACCTTTTTTATTACAGGATTGTATGTAGTAGTAGTAAGAAAAAACTGTAACGATTCACGAAGTATGAAAAGACTAAGGTTGATATTAGATTAATTAAAAATTTGAAAATCTAGATGAACATAATAGCCATTAAATAATTTTACATACTTTTCGTAGCATTATTTAGTAGTTTGAAATACTTTATTTGTGAACAACATTTTGAGTGTGTCCAAATACTTGTGGACAAAAACTGTATTTTACCCATTACGGGCTAATAATTACAATTTGACATCTCAACAGAGACGAGAAGTTTGGAAGGGAATATGGATATCTAGGCGTTTACAGGGCTTATAACCTGTCACTGGCTGGGTTAAGTGGCCACTTGATGTATTACAACATTCCCCATTTCACCTAGTATTTGATCCATATCTGTCAATATACAGTAAAATGGCGTAAAATTTGTCTTTAACGTCTATAAGTTACATAAACACAGTAAGTAAGTTAGGTAAGTACACATAACACATACATTCAGTACATTTATTTAAAAAAATCTAATGTTAATTCTTCAAAGTTTTTTTTTTCACATTTTCAAAGCTCAAAGAAGATTTTTCTTTCCTCACAACTCAAAGTATCTTAATGTAGTAGTAATACTTTCTATTTACAGCACAAAGGAGAAACATTATTGTTTTTGTTGCGTGAAGAATTTAACTGCGAATTTATGCGAGAAAACTAAACGAGAAATTAATGGAAAGTCAATTTCTGTTCAAGGATTTCGATTGGTTCTCCTTCTAGATCTGGTTATGAGTTCCCTGCTCTGAGTTGCTTATACTTTCTTCTATAATATCTTAAGTTTTCCCAGAACTGTGTTTGCAGTGAAATTCTTCAATGGAAACTTTGGGTCTTTGTACTTTGACCATGAAAATTGATTAAAACGTGACAATATGTACTACTGCAGCTTTTATTTTGAGATGGTATTTTCGCTTTAAGACACCCACCCATCATCTACGAGTTATATTACCGTCTATTTAAATTATATAAAAATATAATTAAACGTAATCGATACGTGTTTTTGAAGTTCGACATTCTAGATCTAGTTGTATTATATCTATATATACCGATTTTTTTAAGTGAACCATGCTGTATATACGAGTATTTACTTATTCAAAGATACATATTATGTTATGTTAAAAAATCGTTGGTGGTTTACATCAAAACTGTGGCACACGATCAACGCACGGCTGGCTACCAATCTCTTAGTTGGAGACATTATTGTAGAATCCATATAATATGCTTCACAAAGGGAGGGTTTATAATAATAAAGTGATCTGATAGTGGGCGTATAATATGTAGTAATTTGCAGACATCACTTTGAAAGGAGAGCTTTACCTAACAACAAATCTATTACCTGTGAATTGAAAACACTATACTTGGTAGTATTCTTATAATCCTTAATCAAAACAAATCATTGTATCAATTGTTAGTACTTAAGAACTTTTTCGCCAAATTCATCGTGTATAAATTATTTTTCTTTCGTATTATACCCGCTACCTATGTCTAATTTAAAGGTGGTCACCACGGTTTACGGAAATTTGTGCGCTGACATTATGCCGAAACACATTTCGCTGACGACAGTTCGCCGACAAGACATTTCACCGACAGGCTATTTCTTCGACACAGCATTTCGCCGACAAGCATTTGATCGCCGAGCACTTCATCGACTAATCAATTCACCGACTACCATTTGACCGCCAGGAGAGTACAGTCCGCCAAATATTTATTCTACAGACTAATGCCGCTTCTACCTAAAAAAAGATGGAGATTATTATTATATACGTAAATTATATGAAACACAATAATAAAATTTATTGAAAATGGCTGGTAAAAGTTAATCACATTCACATAATCGATTGTCTTGGTAACCCAACCCATAAAAACTACCCTACAATACTTTTTAGCTTGTAATCTATAGAGTTCCGGTCCCAGGCCACGTGGCATGCTCAACTTCCGGCTTTTAAAAGCACGTGGCGCCTCACGTTGCCTTTCTTCCGGTCACGTGGGATGTAATCGTGAGAAAGTATCTATCATTATCAATCATTTACAATCACCTATAAGGATTTTGTGTACAAATTCAAATTAATAATTAAGCTTTTGGACATACAAAGACATTGCGTAGCGGCTACTTGTACCAATGTTAAATAATACATATTTATTATATATATGATATATTTATATATATATTATATTTATTTATATTTTATCTATGTACCTAGGTACTCGAATGTGTAGAATACAAAATACTTGATAATAAATTAATATCCTATACATCCAATCGTGCATCTTCCCTGGTCAAGTCCAGGTCATTAACCATGTTCTATCTAACTAACTAACCATCCCGCCATTTCCCCGAAAGGGTAGGCAGAGAGGATAGAACGCCATACCACTCTGTCCTGGCACACTTCCCTCGCTTCCTCTACATTCATGCATCTTCTCATGCACGCACGCCGATTATTTTGACTATTCACATGTCCACATTCAAGTTTTTGTTGTACTTGATCATGGCATGACTTTCTCGGCCTTGCTCGACTTCTACATCCAGGCACACTTGTTATTTAATTTTAAAAAAACATTTTACAAGGCCTGATGGTTTCTGGCTTCCTGGACGTCCATTGCTGAATAATATACAAGATATTGAAAATATTTCAGTAGTTTAAATATTAGTAAAAAAAAAGCCTAATTCAAACATTACACATCTGAATTGATTGAAATTTAGACCTACAAATTTGGGAAGGGAGTGAGAAATACTTAACTTTCTATTATCCAAATAATTATTTTTAATTGTTTTTCATGAATTTAATTGCTTTAACCTGTTATCAAAAGTCTGTAAAGTCGGTTTACGGACGATAATTTTACGTGATAACGTCATAAGAAAACATTGATGAAAAATAGCATACTTTTATGAATTGAATTGAATTATTATTACTGAATTATCATTATTTTGTATAATATAAAGCAGGAGATTGAAAATTACATTTTTTTCCATAAATTATTATTTTTTTGCACTCGTTAATTTCACTTTCACTTTGTAGCTTGTGTGCTGCTGCTGTCTCCCTTCTACTCGGACGCATCGGCCGATGGAGTGCAAGAGAGATAGATGCGTCACAAACCGAACGCTTAGGCCGAGTGTGTCTCTCTCACTTGTTCCGCGCTCTCGCTTGCACACTCGGCTCAGGCGGAACGCGACAATGAGTCATGCTTTTTCGTGTGTGCAGCCGGCGTTAATCGATTCATTAGACGTTATCACGTCAAAAATATTACAATTTGCGGTGATTGGATGTAGTCACTTCACTGGCACTGGGCCCTATGGCACGTGCTTGGGTATCGTAGTTTCACGAAATGAAATGTTCGAACATATATCTTGCCTCATTAAAAGACAATAGTGTATTTCCGTGACATTAACGATGATGTATGACTATAAATAAGGGAGATGATTTGATTTGTTATGGAACATTATTTGCTTGAGAATTTTTTCAACTGACACTCGAAATCCAGAACCAAAATCAAAAATGGCTTTACATGCATTTGTTGATTTACATTTAGATTAGAGACAAAATATACTTTGAAATATGCCCAATTTTAATAACACATTACACATTAAAAAAATTGTGTAAATTTAATTCTATACCCGCTTCTTATTATTATTATTATTATTATTAGGATAATTTATTAAGCGCCATTTTTGTGAGAAATCTCCTCAAGGGCGCTGTACATTCGATATTCTTAAATAATTCCATTCCCAATTTATGAATAAAGGATCTGAGACAGCGATTATTTAAGAAACGATATTAAATTTATACGTAGGCGAAGTACTGAACTCCAATTCATCTTGCAGCTACAAAGCGCATGGACGGTTGGAACTCAGCTTCACCCACGTACAAATTAAACTAAAACTATTTTACTAAAAACGCGATACAAGTGACATACGAATTCTACTGATAGCAGATAGAGTCTAGAATCCAGGTTGTCTTGCAGCTACAGAGCGCATGGACTATTGGAATGCCAGCTTCCATCTGATATCAGTAATTGGGGTTAATGATTTTACGAAAAAGTTTGGTAGTTTTAAAAAAGTTTTAAAAAACACTAAAGATGGCCTGAATTTACCGAGAGAGACTGTATTACAATTTGTCCTTTATGGATTCCACTAACTGCCTCCAAGCTAAATGTTTAAGAAAGTCGCCTACTGCAGAATATTTAGCAAATTATTCTGCAGAATTTACATAAATAAACAACATTTTACGTCCAAATACTGAGACTTCTAGACACAATCTGGATTTTACGCATGACGGGCTTGCATTCAAATATTATTGACATCTCAACAGAGACGAGAAGTTTGGAAACGAATATGGATATCTAGGCGTTTACAGGGCTTATGACCTCTCATTGGCTGGTTTCGTATCTGTGGAGATGTAATATAATTATGTGTATTGTGTTAAATGTTAAAATTACATTATTTTAACAAATTCATCCATAACTTAATCAATTTCATAAGTCAATTTCACTTATTTTCACATTCGTACACAGATTGTAATAATAATTCTGACTTTTTTCAGTCACACATGATTTGTTGGCATTTTCCCGCCCAAAATAAGATTCTTCGTGTGATCTCCAAAGCGACACGTGTAAAACAAGCGAAGTGCACCGCAGATGGTCGATATCTGTCATAAAATCCCAAATTACTCCGCTCAGCTTATTCTGGTCCAAAGAAAATAATAATTATCACCCCATCCACCATTTTTCTCACCACTATTCACATCATTTTGTCCGTTTATCGCTGAAATGCTTACGGTATATTTGCACCCACATGCGTCGGAATAAGATAGACTTTGCACAAACCGTCAATTAGTGTAAATTTTACTGCGTGTTGGCAGCGTATTAAATTAGTAAACATTGCCATCCTTTTGACAGGTTTACATATAATTTGCAAAATGTGTTAATTAAATTATATACCATACAAATATTAGCAGAAATATTTAATTCTGAAAAAAGGGGTATAGTATTATTATGAGCCAAGGAGTTTGTCAATAATAATAATAATATGGAAGTATAATAATCTGAGATAGTTTATGCTTACAATAATCAAAGGAAAATGCATCATGACGACATATTCATAATTAAAAAATATTTCAATTCGTAAAAATTTACGGCAATACCTACCATATAATAATGTATGTAATGCAGTCAATGTATTTTTTAATATGTAACAGTTAAGTATCTACCCACGGTTTTCGGAGAAATAATTTATCTCTTTTCTGTCATATTTAACCGTATTTTTGTTCATTTATTTATTTACATTTAATTATTATATTATTATTTACATTTCACATTTATTAATGATATTATTATTTACATTTCAAATTTAATATAATTACAATAATGGGATGGCGACTCAATCAGTAGAGACCCATGCCAATGATCTGGCCCCGACTCACTAGATAGTCCGTGTCGAGTCAGGGCATTGCATAGAAAGAGAGGCTTTATGATTACTGAGTGAGTAAATTTGGTCAAATAATCTTCTGATTGGTTTCGAAACAACCCCGTGTTGTTTTCATGCTGGGAGATACAATAATTTGAAAAAACATAGGTACTACATGTCTATAGATTCCAATAAATTTTAGGTAGGTGTAAAATTAAAAACATTGCTTTTATTTATCTTTAAACAAAGAAAACCGTAAAAAAAATCACAAAAAAAATTGTGGAAAATAAAACTACCATAATATTCAGTAGGAATTCTTACAAGTCAACACTGCACTGTAGCAAAATAAAGCCCCTAGCAAGTCGCAATAGACCGTCGCTAATGAAAATTCACTAGGATAACGATTCGTTAACTTTAAAAGGTTTCCGCAGTGATTGTCCTACCACCCCTACTCGGCTCGGGGTGACTTTCCTAAGGGGGTGGACTGTATACTGTACAAGCAGTATGTGTATATTGCGGTATGGCGGGTGGGTGTAGCATCCCCGCTGCTTTATTGGGAAATGCACGTGCACTCTCGAGGAAACCTACTGCATTCTATCTCAGGGGGATGAAATTGGAATTTTTATATGAGAAAGCTTCAGGGCTTTGGATCTTTTGTATTCACACATCAGAAAATTCCTAACTACTACATAAAGCAGAAGAAAATTGTGATAAAGTGGTTTTCGAGCCAAAAAATTCAAATTCAGAGTTTGCGAATCTAACCACTAGACCACAACGCGCTTTTCTGCCGCGCCGCGCATCCAAAATTATTTTTTAAAATACTAAGGGTGTAATATATAGTTTTAAAAAAATACCGACAGTATTCGGACTAAGAAGCTCGAGTACCTATCTAGTTCTGTGTTCTGTGTCAGATATCTGGAAAACTCTACGTAAGAAAAAATATTTTGAAATAACGCAATGAATATTTTGTTCAAAATTATATCTCGACGTCTTCTCCTAAAGCCTGAAAGTGATAAAAAAAGTATTAAAATATGTTACAGTTACATTAATTCATTGATTTTATTATTCTTCTTAATCGTTAGCTCTTGACAAAGCAGTTGTGATCACAGCAGTAGGGAGGAAGCATGCTGCCAGAATCCACTTCCATTCGTCTCTGTCTCCAGCACCCTAGAAGCCTCCTGGAATGATACGCCCTTCGCCTTTGTCACCAAGTCAGCCCATCTCGTTTGGCGTCTTCCACGAAAACCTTCGTCCAGTATTTGTGTTGCTTTTATTTGGTGCAGTTAAAGATTAAGATTAGAAGAGAAAGAACAAAAATTAATTACCTATCATTTATCACAAAGGCATCATCAATAAGTTTTATTGATGATGTCTTTGTCTTAATGAGAACAACAAACAGCGGGTGGCTAGGGTGGGTAGTGGGTATTACAGTATTACTTTATCCCCCAGCTCTTATTTCACCCTCGGGGTGTGTATTCATCACGATATTGGAGACTTAGATCTCTCCAATATATCTGTCTACACTAACGGCCCAAGGTGCGGATATGGGAAAGTAGTAGTAGTAGTAAGTAGGAATTCCAAGTTACCAAAAATATGTATCTATATACATATAGGCATTTATTTATTTATGGATTATTTATTAAGCGCTATTTTTGCGACAAATCGCCTCAAGAGCGCTGTACAATAAAGAGACTAGATCACAACACCTTGCAGCTACCAAGCGCATGGACGATTGGGATTTTTTCTAGCCTCCTACAGATTAAACAGATTTTAATACATGATTTAAAAAATATTTTAAAGTCAATGCATACTTAGATTATAATGATGGAAGATTGAAGATTATAATTGATTATAATGATGGAAGATGTCAATTTAAAAAAAAACGTTAGTCTAATACGCAATATATGATTACTTGACGTGTAAACATTTTTTATTTTTTAATATTGTATATCAGAGATGAGGTAGAATTTTTTCAAATTCAGGAGTATGGATTATTCGAGCGTTTACAGGGCTTATGACCTGTCATTGGCTGGGAAGTGGCCACTTTATGTAGGTACTACAACATTCCCCATTCCGCTTATTAGCGAATATTCACACCAGGTAGCATTTTTTATTTTTGTATATATGCTACGAATCAAGAATCATCCACCAGCGAGTTGAACGCGCCATCTATGCATTGATATTGAAGTTAAAGTATTTATTAGCAAATTACTTTTTTTTTTTTTTTTTTGTAGTTAAGACTCTTAAGACGAGTTAAATTAAGTACTAGTAATCGCCTGCAAATTCAACTCGCTGGTGTTCAACTCGCTGGTGGATGTAGCATTCGTAGCATATATACAAAAATAAAAAATGCTACCTGTGTGTGGATACTCGCTAATAAGCGGAAATGGGGAATGTTGTAGTACCTACATAAAGTGGCCACTTAACCCAGCCAATGACAGGTCATGAGCCCTGTAAACGCTCGAATATCCATACTCCTGAATTTGAAAAAAGTCTACCTCATCTCTGTAGGGATATAAAAAATAAAATATATACCTACTCCCGTCTTGGGATTAATCCAGATTTGCGTGCAAGTATTTGAACATGACCCAAAATGTTGTATAAACATTAGTTGAGGTAAAAATTATTTTTTCACTTTTGCATCAATCACTTCTGGCAGATGTCTTCATTAACATTGCATCTGTTCCATCTTCAATACGAAACACTTTATACTAAATATTAGATTATTCCCAGCACGAGCAGAAACCGTTCCTGACTATGAATACATCATAACTCACTTACGCTAACTCAACTACTCGACTATGGGAGTATATGGAAGGGTGGGACAAGACGCACTCTAAGGGCAAAACTATCAGAGGGATTTACTACATCGATAATTCATAAGGTTCGTTGCTAGATTTCCCCAGCGACATGACTTTTGATACGGATTAAATTTAAAGATAGAGTAGATTGTACATTTCATGTGTGATACCTTGGACTGGCGCTGAAGCGTAAACCAGATCATCTTGCCTTCATGTAACAAATGATCAACATTCACCAATGCACCAATGCAGTGTCCTATACACCATTAGGTGCGGATAAGGGAAAGTAGTATTAGATTGTATATAATGTTAACAGAATATCGTTAGGTATTTTAAGGAAAACATTATTGTTTTCATCATCATCATTCCAAATCCCTTTTCTATGTGGAGCTTATGGATTTCACAAACTGCCTCCAAGTAAAGCTATCAGCCGCCAGTGCCCGTGCATCCTCTCAAGTCCGGTCATGTCCTGTAGTTCTGACGCTAACTGCAGATGGATTGTCAATAATAGACGTCCAGGACACCAGAAGCCTGAATCCTTGTAAAATAGGCAAGCATCGTTAAGGCTCTCGGCAGGCATGCGTAATACATTTTTATTTATTCATAAAAATAGACTACTAGATTTTTATAAAGCATGTGATAATTTGTCATTTTTCTAGTATATTTTGTAAATTTTTGGCGAATTAAATTAAATATATTAAATTTAAATAAGTCGTTTGCAATAAACAAAGCAATTTTAAATAATAATTATTGTACGCAAAAACGGTGTTGTAAAATTGATTCACATAATAATATTCACCCTTATTATTTTTAAGCAAAAAAGCCTTGGGAGCCAAGTTTAAATTTTATTTCTATTTTAAATTTGATTATTTATAAAGAACATCTTGTATAATACAAGATAAACAATTTTTAAAAACGTGCTTAAGTCCTGAGAGACGTTTCAAGTGATTTTCGAAATATTGACACATCAGCACATCTATTTGCCTATATTCCCAAAGAGCCTGCCCATCTCAAAGATTTTTCTGCATTCGAAAACCTCCCTTAGAGCAAGATTACAGGGAATACATTATCATTTCCCTCTAGTAATGGGGACAGATAACAATAAGCCCCACATCCATACTGCAGTCATCTTGAGCACGTTCTTTCTGATTGAATATTGATACAATTTACTGAGTCAGCAATTTTTGAAGATTTTTCCACTTTTCATTATTTCGACTGTGTTTACGTTATTTTTATCTCTTTTAAAAGCTTTTTAAAAATTTGGTTTTTCAAATTTGATTTTGTGTATCAAATGTGTCAATTCTATCATTTCGCGCTAAATCACCAACATGCTAATATTTTTGATACATTGAAAAAAACATTTTTGAAACGTAAATAAAATATGGGCTTAATGGACTTTATGGTAGGTACTTTTAGTATATATATAAATTCCACCTTGTCTTTTTTTTTTAATTCGTAGCTATCTCCAATTTTTTATGATTATTTAGGTACTATTTCTTTTTCTTTTTTATTTTGATGCTGAACGTTATAATTATTATTTTATCAAAAAAATTATGATTTTAAATAGGTATGCACTTTTAAAAATTTATAGAATAAATTCCTATTTCTACACCATCAGTAACTATTTTTTTCAAGAATATTCATGCTATCTAAGAACTCATAAGAATATTATGAGTTCTTTTCTAGTCCATTTTTTAAATCACCTCAACAGGACAGGTGGCCCAATAACACAAGGGTATATCATTACAAATACCCAGACTTTAAAAAAATCCCTTTTAATATTTATATTCTCACCGGGAAATGAACCCGGAACATACGTATCGTGAGTCCAGCGTCTTAGCCTACGCTAAGGAGGCCGCCAACTACACGAGCGAGCGACGATAGCGAAAACAGCGAAGGAGCGAAATAGCAAAAAAATTAAATGATACGTCACTCATGAACGTGGTCTTCCCGTAACTCTGTAATAATTGTCAAACAGCTCTATAAGTACTCCCCTTCCACCGCCCTATCCAATATCCAAGTATCTGCCGTCCCATGTCCCACGAGACTTGACTTATTGATCGCCCACCGCCGTGTCATGAGCGAGACACTCCCCCGAACCGGCCCTTAAACACGAACTCCCTTGCTCTCCCCTTAACACTTTGGCGCCGCGACTAATTTGAGATATTACCTTCTAGGCTTTAATATTTTTAAGAAGCGCACCAAAGCTCGGAAAAAAAAGTTTTTAACTTATGTCCTTTACCTATGAATGAAAGCATTTGTTCGCGTACATAATCGTAAATTCATCCGTATTTTTATCACACTAACAATCTTAAAATCGCGGTTTAGCCTGTTGAAAAAATCGGTAGAGTTGGCTGGACTGAAAAAAGACTCAATAGTCTTTAAAGCAGTCTAAGAAAGGGTGGGGGCTTTTATTGTCTTTTACCTATAATATAGGGCCCAAGTAAGCGGTGCTCACTTAATGTGTTCCCAAAATGGCGTACTTTTTAAATAAAAAGATGATAAGAATTTCATGAATGTGCTCCATAATTGAAGACCGTTTTTTCAAATTTCGATAAAAGCTGCACATGGCGTTTAGGTTTTTATTTTACAAATATTAATCCAGTGTAGAGGCGCATTAACAAAGTTTTTAAAAAACTTACCAAAACACTACGAAAACAGTTTTTCTCAAAAACGATCCTCAATTACTAATTGCTTTTAGTTTGCCACCACTTTTAGTTATCCAAAATTGAAAAAAAAGAGGGTTTCCAGTTACTTTTTTTATAAGAATTCGCTCTTTAATTAAAAAAATTATTATAGTATTTCCCTAAATATTTGAAAGTAAATAATACATATATTTATGTATTCTGCGATAATTTCTCCCGAAAATAATATGAAATACTTCAAAATTTCTAATTCCGTTAGAGGCTTAATATCTCAAAATACACACAATTTTGTCCACCCCGAGTACAACTATATCGCTGGCGCTGGTTCGATTCCAGACGGGTTCATTATTATGAAATAATGCTCAGGCAATTTGAAAAAATATTTGAACCTTAAACGTGTTTCAAGGTATTTTGTTTTTACATCCAAATTTGTAAAAATAGCCTTTCACGAGACATGAATTTAAGATGACTTTTATACCCATAAAATGTTTTTATTGTAGGATTTTAAAAACAATATTATTCGTATAATATGTATTTTTAAAAAAGAAAGATATTTTTTTATTTAAATTTTATTGATGCCATTTTCCAAAGGGTTAGATCCTCGAAGCATCTTTTTACCTTTGATTACCTACAAAGTGTATGAAATACCTTACCATATTATTTTTTAAATATAATAAAAAATGATACTATCAAAAGTTAAATGAAATTATTACCCAAAAAAAAAAATTAAAAAAAATTAAAAAATATATTTCGATCCTGCCAGGATTCGAACCTGGAATCTTCTGATCCGTAGTCAGACGCGTTATCCGTTGCGCCACAGGACCCTCGCTACTTACTGGCAAGTTTCTGTAACAGTTAACAAATTACGTGCGTATTCATAAACCTCATAGATATGTAAGTATTATTTTATACTACTGCTACTTTCCCTTATCCGCACCTAATGGTGCATATGGCACTGCGTTGGAACAAGTGCAGTGAATTTTGATCAATTTATTACATGAAGGTAAAATAAAACACTTCATATTCAGTATGAACATAATTATTCTATCACCTAACTTGATTATAAATTTTGAGTATTTCTAAATCTTTGAATTTTATCAGAAACGATTGTTTTAAATTATTATTTTTCCTCTTTCCTCGCGTTCGCTCTTATGTGGAGCGGAGCGTATTCTCATTACTCCAAGAGATCCCAGTGCATCTTCCCATGCCAAAATTGTAATAAACGGTCTATCAGTCGCGCAATGTTAGATCTTTATCCCTTGGCTATCGTAAACGCGATACAAGTGACATACGAATTCTACTGATAGCAGATAGAGTCTAGAATCCAGGTTGTCTTGCAGCTACAGAGCGCATGGAATATTGGAATGCCAGCTTCCATCTGATATCAGTAATTGGGGTTAATGATTTTACGAAAAAGTTTGGTAGCTTTAAAAAATTTCGGCAGGATTACAATACATATTTTTATCCTAACTATTTACTAAAGATGGCTTGAATTTACCAAGAGAGACTGTATTACTATTTGTCCTATATGGATTCCACAAACTTCCTCCAAGCTAAATGTTTAGGAAAGTCGCCTACTGCAGAATATTTAGCAAAATATTCTGCAGAATTTACATAAATAAACAACATTTTGAGTACGTCCAAATACTAAAGCCCGCTTTATATGGGACAGTTTCTTGTTCAGAAAACTACACAGTTTCTTGTTCAGAAAACTGTGCAGTCTGTCAAACTACTGTCAAAAGACACGCTAAATATGTGTATTTTTGAAACGCGATTGTAAGTTATCATCGTATGTTTGCTCTCAGGAAATTGTATATTTAGCTAATAATGTAAATATGTTATTGGTTTTTTACGTATTTAAAAGCATACAATAAACCAATGTCTACTTAAACGTTTACATAAAAAACATTGACTGTCATGTCAGCTTAAATCTGACACTAGCACACAGTTTTTCATGCAGTTTTAGCTTTATACGGGACCGTTTTCAGACTGCACAGAAAACTGTGTAGTAAACTGTCCCATATATAGCGGGCTTTAGAACTAAATTTAAGTTTTTTATATGAAAATAATTGTCGTAAGTATTTTGACAAAACTTTGTACCTACTACTTGAATAGTCAGTTTATAATCAAACATATTTCAACATTTTGGGCGTGTTCAAATACTTCAAATCTGGATTTATCCCAAGACGGGAGTAGGTATATATTTCATTTTATACAGAGATGAGGTAGAATTCCTTCAAGTTCAGGAATATCAAATGCAGGCGATTACTAGTATTTAATTTAACTCGGTCAGATTCTTAATTACAAAAATGAAGTAATTTGCTAATAAATACTTAACTTCAATATCAATACATAGATGGAGCTATTAGCGCGCTGGTGGATGATTCTCGATTCGTAACATATATACAAGATCAAAAAAATGTTACCTGGTGTGGATATTCGCTAATAAGCGGAATGGGGAATGTTGTAGTACCTACATAAAGTGGCCACTTCCCAGCCAATGACAGGTCATAAGCCCTGTAAACGCTCGAATATCGATATTCCTGAATTTAAAAGAATTCTACCTCATCTTTGTAGGGATATAAAATGAAATATAAACATATTTCAAACAAAATTTCATTAAAACATTAACATTTTTGTAGAGAAAATTCGATTACCACAAAACGTGATAAACGTAGAAAGCTGCGTTATAACCAAAGTGAAAAGAGGAAAAGGATGTGATGGTGGGACATCATAGGTGTAAAGAACATGTGTAAATAATCTGATACCGCAATAGAGATAAAAGCTAATGGACAGGTCAAAAGCTCTGAAAAAATAGTAAAATAAAAGCATTCATATTCCCTCGACTTCTACTAGAACTTAATTTTATCCGAACCTAATAGTGCGTAGGCCTCTGCATTGGAACACCATGTGCACGCTGCACATGATACATTTATCTAGATCACTTTTATTCCATGAAGCCAAGATCATCAGTCTTACGCTTTAGAGCCAGTGTAAGATATCACACACGTACCGTGACATACAATGTAGCTATGTAGCATAATGTAAATATGTCTTATTAACTCTGTTGTGATAACAATTTCTTAATGCAAATTATTATCATTATGTTTATTTAAAATTTAAAACAGTGAACAGATAGTGTTGTAATGTACCTAATGTTGGCTATTTATAATACTAAATATTGCTTGTTTCACCTTTGCTATCAAAGTGCACACAGATATAGCGCTGACAGACGAATAAAATATAATGTTTTGTTTATTACTACAAAATAATTTACAGGCTTTAGTAATCTAGTCAATTTAATTTTATAAATTATGCTTATTTACATCAAATAATTCAGTGTACCTACAATTATTGTTATTTTTAATAAAAAGATCATCACAAATATGTAAATATTTATCTTAGGTATACATATTTTAATTTATAGTATAAGATTAATTTACGTATTTATTCTATTACGCTTAATTATCAATTCATTATTGATATTAAGAGTATACCACTCCACGTGACTCGCGTCCGCTTCCCATACAAACGTATTCCTCGATTTTCTCCCGTGAATTGAACATTATAGCAGTTTTTTTTTGTCACATTTTAGATATCGACTAGATGCGTGTTTGCAACGTCTTATTTTTTTAAATATTATATTTGTTATAGGTGATAAATAAATTAATAATGAATTAAGACGATACAGAATACAAACATGCATTTGGTTGATATCTAAAAAGTGTGAATAAATCATTGTTCTAATGTAAAATTCCAGAGAGAAAATCGAGTAATACGTTTGTATGGGAAAGCGGCCGCGAGTCACGTGGTATGGTATGCTCTTA